>JANIJG010000422.1:28892-40236 GCA_024611175.1 Megaceryle torquata | reverse complement strand
AGGGCTCCCCTGAGCCTCCTTCTCTCCAGGCTCAACAAGCCCAGGTCCCTCAGCTGCTCCTCAGCACCCTTGTGCTCTAGACCCTTCACCAGCTTCTTTGCCATTCTTTGGACATGCTCAGCAGAGCTACAGTGCTTCATAGCTGCAAACTCAGCCCATAGTCCCTACATCCAGACACTTAAAGCTTTGTCTGACTTGTCCCCTCCTTATTAAGTGGCCTTCCATAGCAAAGAGCCCCACTGGTTTCACCGGGGCCATCCAGCCCAGCAACATCCACGGCATTAGCCTCCTCTGTGCCCCCTGCAAGGTTTCTCCTGCGAATCAGTAACGCTCATCTCCCGACTTTAAACCGATTTCATGGTAGAATGGAGGCAACCAACAGTCTCTGACGTTGGCCTCCAATACGGTGTCACAAGCTTTGCCACTTCAGCAAGATGGGCGCTTGCCAGCAGGAGCAGGCGGCTCGGGATGCAGCCTGTATTCTGCCTTGCAATGAATAAATAAATAAATAAATATTAGTTTTAAATGCAAGTCGCAGCTTCTAAATGCCAAGAAATTCCTCTTGCCACGTGAATGTTTCCAGCATGCTGTGCTGAATTAACTGGATTCAGCTTGCTTTCGGATCCGAGCAGACAGAGACAGCTTGATAGATAAATACGTTTAGGGGTGTAGACAGCTCTGGTCAGTGGACAATTAAGGATGGGAAGACGATCATGCCTGGGTAGCTTCAGATCCAGCGCACAAATTGTTCCTGCTAGAGAATTTTATTAGTAATATTTGCATCTTGCTAATAGAAATCCAATTACTCAGGATGACTCCGAGCACATTATCCGTTTTGAGCACAATTCACCTTATCCTGCAAACAGAATTTTGCTTCATCGTCACTTTACTTTTGTTCCCGCGGTCCTCTGGGATGCAGCATCCTTCAAGGACATGTCAGAGGAGCGTGCTATCCCAGCAGCCTCTCGCTTTGAGGCCTAGCAGCTGAATCACCCCCAGCCCTATTTTCTTTTGCAGTGTTAGATTAGCGAGAGGGCTTATGACCTGCCATCTGTCACTGCAGTCTGCTGACTGTGAGTCTCCGCTCTCTCCGCAACATTGCTGAGGAGGTGGAAGGCTTTGGAGGGGGAGGAGGGCGGGGGGAAAAGAGCCTTTTCATCCCACTGCCTCTCCTTGCTCCAAAACCATCCCTTAAAGCCATAGTTTGCAAGCCCAAGGGAGGACGTGCGGGTCTGACCGGAGAGGAGATACAACCGACCGAGGACTTCTTGGTTTCACGCAGCGCTATTTTGCCGTCCGGGGGCTTTCGCGGCACGACGAGGAACGTGGCGGAACCTCGGAGGCAGCCTGCGCCGAACCTGCGGCTCCCGCATGCTGTTTGATCACACCTGCTGAAGCTTTCCCAGCCTTGCCAGGGAGAGCCAGGCAATGTGACCATGCATCTGGCTTCCTGGCAAGGAGAGGGCTGCCTCTGGCCCCGCGCCAGCACACTCCATCTCCTCCTGAAAATAGTGCACCATTTCAAAAAAAAAAAAGCTGCATTTCCCCTCCCCCATCCAGCTCGCAAAGACCTCAGGGACAGTTTTGTCACCCACCGTGGAAGGGAGACCCATGGATGGTACCAAAGGAATGGGAACCAGCCCACAGGGGTTGGGGAGCAAGAAAAGCATCAGCTGCCGAATCTTCCTGCTTGATTTAAAATAATCTGGGCGCAAAGCTCCTGCCCTGAAGAAAGGAAAGAACTTTTCATTGCAGCAAGAGTCATAAGACAGCAACTCTCCTTGAAAGCTGAGGGAAGGAGTGTTCCCACCTCCTGTTGGTTTGCTTGAAGAAGGAGGAAAAAAAAAATCTCTGCATAACTTCTCCAATATTTTCCACTGAGTCTCAGCATAATTGTACCAGAATTTACCAGCTCCATCCCTGCTAGAGCAGATGGGACTTTTTCAGATCAACTTATTTCTGTCTTAAAAATAAGACAATGTACAACAATGTGAGCAAATCAATCCAGTTGTGGCATCAGACTGCTCCCCACAGCAGTTCCCTTCAACATCCTGTTCCTGCAATGATTTCTGCTTGAAGGTCTAGCCTAAACTGAGCTCCCAGTTTCTCTGCTGGGATGAGCTCTCAGGTCATTTCCCCCCAGCCTCTGGTGAGCAACCACTATCACTGTAAAACCACAACACGTAAGGAAGAACCAGCAGCTTGAAGATGAAAGACTTGATTTGGGACCTTGTGTGTCATCAGCAAGTAAACCTGCCCACACACCAAGCCCTGGTGCTCGGGGAGGAGCAGTCCTCCAAACAGATCCCCTGCCTTCAGATACCAGTCAGGCCTGTCAGCACTGGACTGCTCACATCTTCCTACACCATGAGAGAAGTCTCTGGAGATGTCTGTCTGCCTGAGAAAGACTCGGGATCCAAAGGAAAGGAGCAAGTTAAATTATTTCTCCAACCTGGCATCCCCTGGGACTCTTTCAACACAAGCTGATGGCCCTTGGGAGATCCAAGTAGTGTCAGCCAGACCCCCTAGTAACTGGTATCAGGGAAGCTAAGGGAGGGTGGGGGGAATAAGCTGCTGCCTTACCAGAGTGTTTCTGTGTACAGAGGCCCTTCCTTATCCACAGGTAAGTACAAAAATAAGTCTTGCATGCCACAGTCGGATGCCACATCCTCCCATCCTTTTCCAAGCAGTGATCCATCCAGCAGATGGTATTGTTGACAAGGAGTCTGTGGAACTGGCACTGCCAGTCCTGCGTCCCCACAGTGGTCCATGACCTCACCGCAGAGCTGCGTTCTGGATGTTGCTAGGCACATGTGGGTAGTCTGATGTTAGCAAGCAGATATTTCTAGAAATAACATGATATCACCTCCTAATTGACACCAGCAGTCAGTCCCACCAAGCTCAGGCTATCTCGTCCCTGGACACCTCCATCCACACCTTCCTCCAGAAAATTTTGTCTGGATGGAGTATAAAGATTCTGGCCACATGGGCATCAAGAAATCCCAGACAAGCAGCACCCGGGCACACAGAGATCATCTCAGTACACTTGGGTCTGCTGCAAGTGGTCAAGTTATTTTTGCAGCATATGTGCAGCAGGCCTAACACAGCTTGAAAAACCACCGTACATGTGTTAGACGGTGTAAAGGCACAGATTTCTGTACAAGAAACCTCCATCAGGAGCGTGACACCTTTCATCAGAAGACAGCAGGACCCAAACATCCAACACTGCTCTGAAGCCACGGGTACAGCCGGTGTGCACAGGCACGGCAACAGTCTGCACAGGCATAAAATTAAGCGAGCTGCGTCCTCCCCTCCGGCAACGCTGCTTCCAGGGATGCTGCAAAAATACAATAGCAAAAGAGGACACAGGACGAGGATGCTGGTTGTAGAATTTGGCAGCAAAGCAGAAGCTGTTCAACTTCAGGTTTTTTTCTAAGACAGTCTGGCCTTCTGCAAGCCAAGGAGCATGCAAGAGGTACTCGGCAGAGCTGCTGCTGGACAATGCTGCTGTAAGTGATGCAGATTAGACCCATGCACATGCTGCAGGGCTCATTAAGGTACCTTGGAGTTACCATTTCTGGACCCAGCCAGCCTATTTCAGACAACTCCTAGAATTACACCCAGGTACATGACGAGGCCAAGCTGCAGGCAGAAGACACAGGTTTCCAGCAAGAGCCCAAGAGTCTTTGTCAGTGAAACACAAGGTTCATGCCAACCCTTCCATGCAGAAATGAGTCTGGGACTTGCTGGGGTGCAGGTCTGGAGGTGCAAAGACCATTTCAGCCACTCTTCCTCTCCTTGAGGGCCCGTTGTAACCCCTTAAGCCATCCTGGATCCTGTTTTTGCACCCAAGACATAGGAGAAAGCAACGCCCCAGGTTTTCTCAGGGATGCTTTGCAGCATCAACTGTGCACATCAAATTCTTATGCATTAGACATGCAGAGAAGCTAAAAAGTCATTTGGAAACACAGAAGTGTATAAGTTAGTCTAGCTTGAGGGCTCTAGTAATTTATGCACCGAGAATTTATACAGGTCATGTACCTATTTACTTTGCTGTGCTCTAAAAAAATGCACAGTTACCTTAGCAACTTTAACATTGCAAGAGAGTATGGAGCTTTCTTAAAGAGACACTGTCAAGAGCGGTCAGCCTGACCAGCCATTCCCTCACTTCCCTGCACGTGCTAGATCTGCATTCAGATGAGTTCTTCCCCTCGGATCAAATATGCATGTTGTTATTTTAACAATGAACAACCCATGTCGGAACTCATTGACATCATCTACCAGTAAACAAAAATAAGCCTACGATGCACGAGAAGGAGAAAATGTCATGGAAAAAGAGATGGAATTTACTCATTTCATCATCCTGACACGTTCTGAAAGCTTAAAATAATTTTTCAATTTGTGGAAATTGCCTAGACTCCATAAAAACCTACAGCATGCTAGTTACACCTCGGGGGCTTTCAGGTTTTAATAAAACATTGTAGAAGAAATCTAATACGCTGACTAGGCAATAAACACCCAACCTCTGCAATTTGTTTTAGTTTATTCTCCTCTCGCTTTCTCTTTCTAGGATTTTTCCCTAGATTTGTTCATGGACAGTTTTTCTCAAAGCCAAATGAAAAGAAAGGTTCCCTGGTACCCAAAATGCAGAAGTTACAGTTGAGAAAAGAAACATCACCGCTGCCCATCGCGAGAGGTCTGTTCCCATCCCTGCTCAAGACACTGAGGTCCTGCTGAGCCCATTATGAACCTTTTGTCAAGCCCAGGAAGTATATGGAAAAAAAAAGAAAACCCTCAGAAACTAAAGAAAAGTGCCTGATAAGTTCCTCCAGCTCACAGTGAAGTGGAGAGTGGGGAAGTGGAGGAGAGCAGGGCCACCTGCCCAGGGAAGCAGGCAGCGATTGGGTGCCCAAAGCAAGTACTGTCTGATCCCCAGCACACCCAACACTGGCACAGTTTTCAGAGTCCCTTCAAAAACACAAACTTGCCACTGCAGATGACACAGGGTGTAATTCATTAGACACCAAAAATCTTCCCTCATCTTCTGCAGTTGTTAAAAGCAGAGTAAAGCAATGACAGGACACACTGCAAACCAGAAAACAGCCATGAGTTTTTTACAAAACTCATTAAACTGACCCAGAAATGCTGCACTGTGGCACTGCTGGAATTTTGACCCTTCTTTTCCTTCCTACCCACATCTAAGTCATTGCAAACCAAAAAGCACACAATGAATCAGCTTTTGGGGTTTTTTTTTCCTCCATACCTACATAACCACCATCCAGGTTTCAGTAAAATAAAACCCAAAACTAATAATTTCTTTCCCAAACAACTCTGGTTTAGCACAAACCTTAGAGCACCCAAGAGATTTAAACAACAGCTTTTTCTTTTTTTTTTAACAGCTATGAATATGAGATATTTTCTGCAGCATCCTGTGAACACAGGAGGTACCTCTCTCCTGCTCACAAAGGTTGCATTTGGACAACTGGGACAGGAGGAGCAAGGTAGAAAACTATAAACCCTCTGTTTTCTGGGCAACTACTTTATTCCTACCTTATCAAAAAAGAGACAAATTGGGACTCTTTTCAATCACAGGGACAAAACCAAAAGACTTGAAGAAGCAAGATGCTGACTCTCCCTGATGACCAGAATATGCCTCCAATCGCATTCTACGGTGCCAGACTCACATGGTTATATCTTAGAAGGGCTGTGCCTGTGAATTAGGGCATATATCTTGCAAAAATAGCTTGCCTTTTTTTTCCTTTCCTGACTGTTCCTTATCCTGATAAGCATTGCACACCTTCAGGGCTTCATTTCAGGAAAGGATTTGGGAGGGGACATCAGAAATCACCTCCATCAGCAGCACGAGTAGACGCTCTCCAAAGCAATAGGACCAGGATGGGAATTCATTACTCTGGGTCTTATGCATAAGCACAATCAAACCTCAGTGATTTTCTTTTAATACTGCACCAAACTGTCCCATCCATATCCTATTGCTGAGGCTGTTCAGAACAGTCTCAGGTCAGTCTCAGGTCAGGGAGAAATGCTGGCAGCAGGGCAAGGAGCAAATGCTCCACTAACACCCATCCTTCCCATCACACCCCCCTGCAAGCCACCAGAGAGGCTACACAGAAGATAACATGACTTTAAGCAAGGCAACCTCTCCTTCATATCCAACTTAGAGGAGCGAGGTCCCCGGGTTTCAAAGCCTCCTATACAAACAGCACGGCTACCGCAGCATCCCGCCTGCCTCCCCTACCCGGGCACAAGCCCTGTACCCTCCCCTCTCCCACTGCCCTGGAGCAGGAGTCTTGGAGAAGACAGGAGGATGGAGAGAGGGAGGTTTGTGCAGGAGCCACTCTGGTCCCCATCCTCTCCCCCCTCCTCGTCCTTCCCTGCAAGCTTTTCTCCATAGAAGGAAGCAATCTGCCTCCTGTGCCCAGGTACCGCAGGCAGCGTGCCACTTTGCCAACGCACTGTCAGATCTGTGCCGCGTCAGAACGAACCCCACCACATTAATTCAACTTGGTGGGTTCTAAAAAAAATTAAAAAAAAAAAGGAAATAAAAGCGGGAAGGCAGGACAAGGCATAGCAGATGGCTGAGGACAGATACTGCATCCCATTCTTTCTTGCTCTGCAAGAAAACAGCTTCGGTCTCTGCTGTTTATCACTCTGCTCCTAGATTTTTTTTTCTTTTTATATATAAAAAAAGCAGAAATTGATGTCCAAATACCCAAGGTTTCCATGTTTTTGTTGCCTCTGCTTAATTTTTGTGGATTTCCATCCCTGTTGCAGCTCTTTAGGCCACACGGCACAATGAGGGTGCGATTGCTATGAGATAATCACACCCTTGGGGTGTTATTAAGCACAAGGCTATGCCTCGTGCCTCTTGCTCTCCGGGGACGTGATTATATCATGATAACCAAACTCCCCAGAGACACCTTATTGCAATTATGACATTTCTTTCAGGTTTATGTATGAATACATTATTCAAGGAAATGACTTTGATCACCAGAAACTTCCACTTAGTGTTCAAATACTTAAATTGGATGGTTTACCAAGATGAAGTTCCTTCCTTACAGTGTCTGACAGGAGGAGAAACAGGGCTTTTAATTTGAGCAGAGCAGCACCAAGGCCTAATCACCAACACACAGAGACACTCTCCCTTATTTAGGACATCAGTCTTTCAAATAACCAAACAAATCCCAACATTCAACCCATATTTTGGCTACTCCAATGCCTGGAGAACTAGTCTAACAAACAGGATCCCTAAAGAACAGATTAAGATACTAAGAAATAAAAAATGGAGCTATTACCTTTTAGTTTCATAAGCACAACAGCCTGGTGGGTCAAAGAGCAGCAAGAAGAAGGAGCAGCTTCTCTTACTAGAAGCTTCTCTTACTGGCTTTATAAACTTGGCTGCACCAGTGACCTCGAGTGGTCCCACCTGTGTAAGGCACCCACCATCACACCCAGGTGTCTCCCATGACCTTTGGTGGCTGTTGGCAATGATTGGCCCAAAGGCTCCAGCAAAACCCATTAGCTAAACGTGTCCACCTGCCTCCCTTGGTCAGGGACATCTCAGCAGCAGCAGGAGCTGCTTGTACAGCTGGTTTGCTGCTTCCATTGTGGTTCAAGAAAAAGCAGATCTGCAATACTGAAGGGTTAAATAGTTGAGGGACCAGAACTGACTCTACAGATTAGTGGTGGGGCAAAATCAAGGTCACACAGAAGATAGGTCACACAAAAGGCCAGCACTGTGCCACAGATGGATAGTGTTAGCTGATAAAAGGTGTGGCCATAAGGTCTCCAAAGCCCATAAGGATTCTTTAGGGACCAACTGAATTAAAACAGAGAAGCAGAAATAACACCTGCACCCCAATAGCAGTGAATATTCCCCAGAGACCTATGGACTAAGCAAGAGGGGACTGTGTCTCTGTTCCTGGGTTTGTTTTACTGACCTTGGCTAAGTGTTTCTGGAATACATATCGGTTATTGATCACTCCCCCGGTTCCTCACCAGAGCGAACCCAACAGTTAATAGCATCAGCCTGCTGTCAGAGAAACACAGAACACACATAAAAGAGGACACGGTCTAAGCAGAAGACATCAGAAAACGTACATCAAAAACTCTGTGGCATCATCCACAGGCTTTTTTTTTTTTCATTATTTCTGTCCAGCTGGGCTGTGTTCCCCACAGGGACAGAGCCTGCCAGCTGCAGGGCAAGCAAAGCTGCTTTTCCCAACACCCAGCAGCACTCCTTGCCTCTGCTCCTAACAGCCCTGCAATCTCTGCCACTGCTGCTCCTGCTTTAAAGGCCACCAAAAGGCAACTGGCTATACCACCTTATACTGGAACAAACACCAGTCCCAGGGGAACGAAGAGTACGTACCTAGATTTTTACACTGTACCTAGACTGTTACACTGCCTTTAAAATAAAAATAATAATTAAAAAAAAAAAAAAAAAGATTGTGCCAGAAAACCAGAATCATGCATTAACCAAATGGTGGAGGTTTGGTTATGTATTTTGGTTTTTAAAAAGTCCTGAAGGGGGTGGGAAATAAGAGCTCAGTGTGTGCAGTACAGCCGAGCAACCTTCAGTGAATGTTCCCTCTCTAGGTGCTCAGTTAATGTCTTAATAAAGTTCCTCCATCACTTGTGACCAAAAGTCAAAGAAAAAAATGTCAGTATTACTCCCTATTTCCTATGCCAAGCCCATCTTTCCTGTGTCAAGTTTTAGTTCCTGATCACCTGCCTCTTCTGAACATAACTGCATCATCCTGTCACGACTTGGATCTCTCAAATAGAGATCATCTCTCAAATTGCCAGTGCTGGGGGGCCTCTAGCTAGCCAACAGAGCTGCCTTGCAGAGTGGTTTCTAAAAGCAGGTATTTGGCTGTGATGGGCTGTAAGGGAGTTCAACCTTTTAATTTGGGCTTGCAATCAAGCTTTGGGAAACAGCCAAGCTGTTTATGAAGCTCCTGACACCCTTGTTCACATTGGTTTTGATTTCCATGGAGCTGCTTGTGCTGATGTCTCTTCAGACAAAAGTAGCCACCGGGAAATGGGTTCTGCAGATACCAGAGGCCAGAGAGCATGTTCTTGTGCCCATGAGGCCATTATAAGCTTTGGAAAGCCCTGTCCTACTGGGGAGTAATGTTGTTGTGCACCTAAAATCCAGATTTTGTGATACAGTCCCACCTGCAAATGGAGAATGCAAATACTTCCAATCTGTGTAAGACCTTCTGATAGCTACTGTGATTCTCCTGTGTCTTCCTCAGTCTTCCCACCACCTTCGGAGCCCATCACGCTCACACCTCTTATTCTGAATTTGAGAAGCAAGTGGAAGTGTCAGAAAATCTGTTACACAGGTGATGCCTCACTTACAACAGCCACGAGAACATTTCTGCTGTGGAAGCCAAATATATATATAAAGTGCTAAAGATAATGACAGAGTGTGTATTATCAGCCTCTCATCACTGCGTAGTTATTGGGGATAAATCCAAATCTACGGTGAATTTCATGCATCCCGCATCCATTCCTGGCTATCAGTGAAGGTGACTCCAGGCAGGGGCAGCTTATCTCCAATAGTTTACCAAGTTAATTGAAATGAGCTTAAAACCAGCTCAAATGATCAAATTCCTATACACACAACTTTGTTTCTATCTGGTCGGCAACATGACAGGTGAGCTGTGGAATTACAATGCAACCAGCAGCACGCTCGCCAGGAGAGCCGGACAAACCCATTTGAGGAGAGACAGAGTGGTGAGCTTGGTGAAGAACTACGTTGTGTTGATCAACAGTCCCTGCTAAGTGAAAATTCTGGGTGATGATGGCACTTAACAAAAGTACTAATCCAAACCAGCACCATTATTTGCGTTGCTGGGAAGTAGCATTTACATCAATTGCACCGCTGCTCGCCCAGCCTTTTCCAAACGGCTGTTTTCTTTGCGCTGTGAGTTTGAGCAGAACCCAAACGTCTATGTGGTATCAGATAAATTGCCTCTTGCTTATCCTGTTATCACAGGACTTGCGTGCATGTAGGGGCGGTTCCACGAGGCTGAAGCGGCCGGTCCCACGGAGCTATGGTGCTGCCGTGTGCCAGGGCTGGCTCACGGTGACCACTGGGAATAAGGAATAGATTTTTTCCCAGCCCGGTCCAACTTTCTGTATCAATTTCAGTCCTAATTCAGTCACCAATTTTGCACCTCTGTCTGGCCAAAATCTTCGGTTTTTTACACCAATACCTTTATGTGTGTCCCACGCCCAGCCAGCGGTGTTAGTCTGTGCTTAAGCAAGGTGAACTGAAGCTGAAGTAGGTGCAGAGAAGAGCTACTTGGATGATGTGGGGAAACAGCCCCTTCTCTTATAAAAGAGACTGGGAGAGCCTCCTTCCTTTGTGCTCACAACCAGAGGCCACGGGTGATGCCATTGACAGTGTCCTGCAGTTTGGAAAGCTGTGAACACACATCACCATCCCAGAAAGCTGCCTAGACCTTTCCTCAAGGTGCCCACTGCCCAGTAGTAAGAGAACCCTATGTTAATCCTAAATGCAAAGGGTAAATACAGTCTGTATAAAGCAAATCATCCTTTGGACAGTTAGCAAAAGGAATTCTAAATTTTTAAAAGCACCTTTGTGAACCAGATCCTCCACTTGCAATGATTATATTGCCCAAGAGAAGATCTTACAGCAGTGCCTTTCTCTGAGCTAGACGACTATCCTCATGGTAACAAATAAATGCACTTGTTATGGTGTACTTGGTTCTCATAAGGACAATTACGCAAGGACAGCATCAGTGCTGCCAGAAAATGAAATCAAGAGAGAGGAGTCAGTGGTTGCCAAAGCTGAGCCTGGACCTTATGAAATCTGATTCTCCCCCAAAGACACAAGTCCAGCCTGGCTGTATCTGCAAAGGTGACACGACGCACAGCGCCTTCCCATGTTGTAAAACTCATTGAGGGCAGGAGAAGCCAAAAATAAACATATAATAATAATAATTAAAAAAAAAAAAAAGTCAAACAGTCCAGCATTTAAGGACTTGGATGGTTAAAATAAATGCACACCAAAAGGTTATTCTGTCATTAAAGAACTAGCCAACAGTGTACAGCACGAGCTAACGCGGCGCTGCCGCAGACGCTTTGCATTTGCAGCTAATCTGCCAGTGATTAAACGAGCTGTTATTGAGCATTTGCCCTGTTGAACTAAGTTTTTCTTCTCCTTATTAATCATTCATTTTACACTACAGTAGCCTCCTGTCTTTAAGCAAGATATCTTTCTTTTCTTTTCTTTTCTTTTCTTTTCTTTTCTTTTCTTTTCTTTTCTTTTCTTTTCTTTTCTTTTCTTTTC
>JANIJG010000422.1:0-14097 GCA_024611175.1 Megaceryle torquata | reverse complement strand
GATTCTAGTGGGTGGGGGCCCCCACCCCCCCCGCGGGGCGGGGCCCCCCCCCCCCCCCCCCGCACTATAGGAAGGCGCTGGGGTTCGCTCGGGGGTCTTTCTGGTTGCGGTAGCGCATGGCCAGCCACACTCCCAGCACCTGCCAGAGACAGAGAGGGGTGGGGGGGCTGCAGTGAACACCCCCCCCAAGCACGATACCCCCCCCCCCCCCCCCCAATTACCTCCGTGAAGCTGAAGAAGAGCCCAACCCCCCCTAAAATCTTCAGGGCCTCGTCCGAGTGCTGCAGCATCTTCTCGCCGCACGTCAGGCACTTGGCGCGGGGGTCTCTGTCCGCCAGGGTCTTGCACTTCTGGGGGGGGAAGCAGCAAAGAAATGGGGTGAGCAGAAGCAGAGGGGCTTTAGGGACCCCTCCCCCCCCATTTCACCCCCAACTCACGGCTGGGCAGCTGTGGAAGTCAGCCTGGAAGGCACGGGCGGCGGGGGGGTCGGCGCTGCGGTTCAGCAGCCCGCAGCAGTCCAGCCGCTGCTCCAGCTCCAGCTTCGTCTCGTTGCTCAGGATGGGCCACGCCGAGCTGAAGAGACCCTCCTGCGGGGGAGGGATGCCCATGGCCTCGGGGAGCTCGGTGAGGGGAGCCCCGGTGCCGGGAGACCCCCTGAGCATCCCCCTCAGAACCCAGCAGCAAAGGGGAGAGAAAGCTCCTTCCCTCCCCGGCCGCTCGGCTGGTCGGCAGGGCCGGTTGGTCGCCCCAAAGGCTCCTCCCGGGCCCCGCAGAGACGCGTCGGGGACTTGGACGGGGAGCGGGGGTCGCAGCCGGAGGGTCCCCCCCAGGAGGGGCCCTCCAGAGGATCCCCCCCCGGCTCCGGAGCTCCTGCGGCCGCCTCCCCCTCACCTCGAAGCGGGCACGGAGCTGAGACGAGAGGCTCAAAAGAGCAATTTCACAATCGCGTATTAAAATGAAGCTGGGCGGAATTGCATTTCCCCGTCCCTTTAATCCAATAAGTCAGAACTTCTTAACTGATTAATTACAAAATTAATGAGTAAAATGGCAGGGTTTCAGTGAGGCGGGAGGGTAAGGGATTTTATTTTTTTTTTTTTTAATGTTGTGCTCTTTAAAAAGACTGATGGAAATAAAGTTACCTCAAAGCGTCAGGGTGCTTTGATGCCTATAATAGCAATTTAGTTATTACATTAATAGATTTCCTCTTTATTTTTAACGAGGCATTGTTAAATATCTCCTTGTTTGGTCTGAAGGAGGGATATTTGAGTTCGCATTTCTCATTATACGAATTCTCCCCGCGCAAAGAATTATTTTGCATTATTCCGCCGCCTTCAATCTCAACGTTAAAGCGAAATTATCAGCTCATTTCCCGGGGAAAGCAGGACCGACAAAACCCCGGGACCGTACATCACCCGGCGTCCCACCCACCAGCCCTCCAGCAGCAGAGGTGATGCTGACAAACCCTCTTCCCTCTTGAAACTACCGCATCAAACTTAGCACCGGCAACCCCCGAGACTGAAACCTCTACCCAGAATCCCAAACAGACGGGGATGATGGTTTGAGGTAGTACCAAAGCGTCAGCTCAATGCTCACTAAATGTATGGATCCACCTCCAACCCCCCCCCTCCAAAAAATACTCCTTTGGAAAAATACGGATGCGATGCTGCAGCAGCAAAAAAACCACAGTAGTTTTTCCCCCTCTCATAATGAACTCCGAGGTGCCTTCATTTCAGCGGATTGTCATGCTTGTCACAGAGGAATCAAAGGCAGAGATCTCTGCCAGAGTGGTATTTGCAGGTATTTACTCTTGATTTTTCCCTGTGAAAGCCCCAGCGCGGGATGCTGTGGCTCAGGGGCTGCCGCAGCGGCTCCTGGTACCGGCGCGGATGCTGCTGGGCTGTTGACACGCTGCTGAATTTGTTTGGAAAGCTCTTTTTAATCAAACAAGCTCCTGCCTCGATTAGAGACTAATATTTTTAAGGCAAATATTTAAGGAGAGGTGAAACTTGAGGTGGGGAGGGGGATCTTCTTTTTTTCCTTTCCCTCTCGAAGCACTCCGGGTAAATAAAGGAGGAGGAAAACAGGACGAGAGTGATGCCCAGTAACACACAACTGCGTACTCGTCCCTTCAGCAGACCCCGGGCGAGTGGAGCAGAGGGACCAGGAAGGTGCCTTTCCCCTTTACTGGAACCTTCATGAGAGGGATGGGCTGATTTTGTAAGGGAGGGTGGAAAACCCACCACAGCAATACTTTTTTTCCTCCTTTCCTTCGAGTAAAACAATCTCCCCGCGGCCAAGAGCGCGTTCTTACGGACGGCTCGGGATAAACATCTTCCCTTAAAAGCGAAGAATTCAAGAAATTCAGTGCGGTTTTTTCAAGGAAAAAGCCTTTCCCGTACACAGCCGACCTGGTGTCACTGCCCAACACCGCTCTGTCCTCACGGACACAGAACTGAGGGGTGAAACGACCCTCGGGAAAGGGCGCGGGTTCGGAGGGGGGAGGGGGGTGTCTCAGGGATGCCCCTGCCCGCTCCCGGCTGCAGCAGCCGCAGCCGAGCCCAGCGCTGCCCATCCGCGGCTCTGGCCCCGCTCCTGAGGGGAGGAAGGACCCCGCTAAAGCCGCTGCTCAACTTCCGCGGGGGAAGCCGAGGGGTACAACGCCGAAATTAAGCGTGAAACGGCGGAAAACGCGGCTGCCGACGCCTCCGTCGGGGCTGCCGGGGCGGAGCCGTGTCCTGGCGTGTCCGGACAGACAGACAGAAGCTCGGTACCCACGGGAGCTATAGGAATTTAAAGATCTATTCCTCTAAATATCTCCATAAACTATATAGAAGACGCACTAAATAAGCTCTGTAAAGTGTATGAACACAGCTGGAAAGGTCTGGAGCAAGCAGGGCGTTACAAGCACACGCGGTGCGTAAACACGCCTGCGGCCGGGCCCTATAAATATATGTGCCACCCCAAATCTATATGCATCAGATAGATAGATATATAACCCAGTACATTCAGTATAGCCAAGCAACCAGAGCTGCAAAGCTGTCCCTGAGAAGTGGGCAGCGTCACACACAGGGGACATGGGCTCTGGCTGTGCCCCGTGGTGCCAGGGGGGCATTTGCTCTCATTTTACCCTCCCCGAGGTGGATCCACAGTAGGAAGCACGGTAGGGGCATGGGGTCTGGGGGGTCAGCAATCCCCTCCTGCACCCCCCGAGCTGGGATCAAGTTCCCTGGCTGGGCTGAGTTGGGGGGGGGGGGAGGGAGCGGCAGGGAAAAGAAAAAACAGTGGGATTTGGTGGGGGGAGAGGGAATCATGGGGCCCTTAATGGGGGGACAGCATCAGCCAGAGGTGTCCCCCGTGAGGGGACAGCCTTTGCACCCTCTGCCCAGCGTTCAGGGCCCGTTCACAGCCAGACCCCCCACCCGTGGCCCTCGGTGCAGGCAGAGCCTGAGCCGTTTTCCGGAGACATTTACCAATATTTTGCAGAAATCCCATTAAATAAGTGATGATCAGTATTTAAATAGCACTGTAATTATTAATTCCCCCCACATCCCCCTCCTCGAATACAAGGGTTTAATTGGCTTCAAGACAAGGAAGCTACGAGCTGTGTTAGAAAATGAACTGACCCCACGAAATGATGCAACATCTGGAGGCAGGGCAGCCAGAGAGCCAAGAGCATCTTTGCGGAGCATCCGAACGTGCAGCCTGCGCCGATGGGAAGGGCCCTACCGAGCTGCATCCCGGCTCCTGCCTTGGAAATCCCAGGCAGCCCTCGAAAACCTCCGAGCGTGGTAAGAAAGAGAAGCCCCTTGGTGCTTACCTGCCCGCAGCGAGGCACGTCCCCTCACCACCTGCAGAAGAGGAGCCCTCTCCTTTCAAACAGCCCTAAAAAACTTCCCCTAAGTCCACCCGGGTGATTATTTTTTTAGAGCTAATCAAGGAAATAAAGTTAAAGAGGAGGAGAGTTCCTCTTGTTTGGGGTCTGATTTGGGGGAAGGAGGGGGTGGGGGGAGTTAAAGAGACCAGTTGCTGCCCACTGCTTTGACCAGTGAGGGATTCAACCCTTATTACCATTTTGTTTTTGTCCAGATTTGAAAGTAGGGCCCCCTGCATTCAAATCATCGCCCTCCATCGTTATTGTAAAGGACAGGCCTTAGTGGGCCCCCTTTGGATTGTCCTCCATTAACAATCCCTTCTTTTGTGGAGGTGTTTCTTTTTCTATTCACACACATCTCTGATGGTACTTCAGGCCCAGCTCTTAAAGAAACTGTTTGCAAAATTATACCTTTCCGCACGCTACTCCACAAGGAAGCGGGGAACTGTAGTTAGGAAAACACTATTGAGGCTTGTAATTTAATTAAAAATGCTAAAGCTGGCAAAAGGGAAGGGAGAAAGGGAGAAAAGAACGTAAGAGTCCAAAAGCAGGAACCAGGTTTATTTTCATTTTAACCTCAGCAGCAGCACATCCCTCAACATTGGGGTGCACGGGGAAGCGCTCGCGCTCCTGCCCGTCTGCCTGCAGCCTGCCCGGGAGCTCACGCTGCCCACGGCTCTCCGGATGCCCACGCTGCCCAGCCAAGGCACAGATGAGGCATCCAGAGACCCTTAAGCGAATAATGTTTTTGAACTGGGAGTACGACCTTGGACGCGCGTGGACAGAGCCCGAGGGGCACGGCCGTGCGGCGGGCGCCTGCAGCTGCCTGGTTGCTCGCCTGGGGTAGGTGTGGGGGGGTTTGCACATGTGCACCCCGATCGTCTCGTCCTAAAAAGCTCTTGCTTTAAGAGTTGAGGCTGAAATAAAGGTGGAGCAGCTGCATCCCGTTCAGCATCCTCACTATCAGAAAGGTTCGAAAGCACGTCTGCAGCGAGGACGCCCTTCCTTTGGTTATTGTTGTTATCTCCATCGCCAACAGATCTGTAAATGTTCAAAGAGCAACACGACTTTAAAAAAAAAAAAAAAAAAATTCATAATAATTCAGCTGGCAAAGGAGGGCAGAGCCTGACCTCCGGCTCCATGGATGAGTGCTTCGCTGGGACCCCTGCTGAGCCAATGTGGACCTTCAACATCAACTCAGAAATTGGTGTGATTTGCCTGGGAAACCAGCAGTCATAGAGCAACTGGCCTTGACAAGATGAAGAGGAAATGTATAGAAGACGTTTAATGGGTCGCAAAAGGAGAAGGGGGGAGAAACCCAGGCTGGAGTGCTGCGTTTTCTATGTCTGGAGGGGCCCTTCTGCAGGAAGGGAAGAAGCAGGGCTGGGGAGGGGAGACTTCCCCAAGTTGGGCTTCATTTCCCAGCCATCAAAAGCCATCTGGGAATTCTCTGCTTTGCGAAAGGTTATTTCCCTGTCCCTGGCTGGGACTCGGGCCCGGGCCGGCCTTCCAATAAAACCGGTGATTTCTTTAATGTCAGTGAATAGCTGAAGGCAGGCCGGCTGGCGCGGCTTTGTACGTAGACGCACTGGGCTTGGATTATGCACGCCTAATCGCCTAATTTTCTTCGAGTGATCTGGATGCCGTACTCTTGGGCTGTGGAACATTTTATAAATAGCTGTGCTTGGAGTTAATATGATTTACTGGAGAGAGACCGGTTAAGCAATTCCCCATCTAAGTAGAGCAGTAATGAACAGGCTCTGGAGAAGATGCCTTCCCTACCGGCCTCAAGAGGAGGTGGGCAGGGAAGCGGGGATGCAGAGGGGTGATGTTTATTTGTGTGTGTGCACAGAGTGTCATTGATTTCTAATTGTACTGAAAGAATTGCAGTAGCCACGGGCTGCCTCTAGGACTGGACTTTTCCCTCAAACACGTACTACGAAGCCGTGGCCTTCGGCTCCTGCTAACGCTTGCTGCTGCTGCTGCTAAATCCCAGTGTGGGAACCAGTGGGGACAGCAGAGCCCTGGCTCCGCTGCACAGCCCTTCTCCTTCCCTTTTCCTTTCCTCTTCCCTTTCCCCTTCCTCTTCCAGGAAGCCAAACCAAACCAGGAGGTACCTGTGCTATTGCAGTCCCCATTCCTCCTGGCCAGGGAACCTCCATCTCTTGAGGGGTGCCAGCAGAGCCAGGCTGGCCCCTGAGGGACAGGAGCATCCCTGGGCCTGTCCCCCTCCACCAAGGAGGGTCAGTGGTGGACCCACTGGTCAGGGGAGCTGGCAGCTCCTGGAGACCCCAGGGAGCCAGAGGTGATGAGGGCAGGGATCCCCGGCCATCACCGCTGAAGCCCTTAGCCAAAGACATCACGATTCCAGTGAGAACAAGAGCGGGGTCTCATGCACAGAGACCTCTCTCCTCTCTGTTCCCAGGAAAAAAACCCACCCTGGGACAAAGTCCTGGGGCTTGGGGGAGCATTGCTGGGATCAGGGGTGTTCCCCGGGGAAGGAGGCAACGAGCAGTGGCGGAGAGATGATAAAAGTGACCTTCTTCACTTAGAAAATGGAAAGAGGAGAAAATACATCAAAGCAAAAGGTGGTGGTGGTCTGAAGAAACTGAAAAGTCTGCCCAAGGCTGTCCCTGGCTCTGCAGGGCAGCCAGTGGAGGCTGGAGACAGGGATAAGTTCATTGGGTCCAGGCTGTCAGACAGAGGGCAGCGAGCCCTGGCGAGGGCCAGCATTTTGAGGGTGAAGATGGTGGATCATTGCCCACATCCCACCCGAGAGGTAGGAGGCACCTCACCCCATTCAGGGACAGCGAGAAGGTCCCCCATCCCCGCTGGGATGTACCTCTCACCCCAATTGTACTACCCTGGCCAAGGAGGGGCTGTGTACTCCCTGTTACACCGGGGCAGGGTGACCCCCAGGCACAGACGAGCTGCACACCAGGGGATGTCAGCCCCACTCCCAGCCCCGCTCGCACGAGCGCAGCGTCCACGCCACACACAATAGCCAGGAACCCCCCCATCCCCACCCCAGTAGCTCCTGGCCCTTGGCCGTGCCTTCACGAGGTGACTGGGGAAAATTAGGCTGGAAACCGTCTTGGTGATTGATACAACCAAATAAACATCTCTAGGGAAAGCGGGGGAAGAAGGAAAAAAAAAAGCAGCTCTTCTCCAACGTGGAGCAGTGAGAGGGGCAGCAGGTAATTAGCTACGTGATGGAGCAATCCTCTTCGGCAGAGGAAATTCTTGACACCAGAATTCTGCCCGGCGAAACCATGTGCGACCCAAGTGAGGAATTTATTTTCTTTTCTTTTTTTTTTTTTTTTCCCCCTTCCCCTTTTTAAAATTAAGATCATTATAGGCTTTTTTTTTTTTAAATGTCAAGCCCAGGAACAAGTGGAGGGGATGGGGGTTGGGGAGCTGCGGGCATTCTTCACTTCAGAAGCTTGAATGTTTCAAAGTTGCTGCTGTGCTGTTAGCTGACGGCTATTGTGTGTGTTTAAGGCTGGGGGGGAGGGGGGGGGCATGAGGAGGGGGCTCAGACCCCCCGTTGGTGTGGATTTGCTGTCCAAAGACCGTTAGAAAGAGGCAAGAATGAATGAGATTGAATGGAATTGTAATGCACAAGGCCCTCCTCCTTTCTCAAGGAGCTGGGAGGCCAGGAAAGCGAGTCGTGGGGAGAGCAGGCAGCTTTCCTCCACAGAGGAAGAGCCTTTGCAAATCAGCAAATTGTATATTTCTGGGGGAAGGGGGGGGGGTATTTTTTTATTTTTTTTTTTATTACAGATTGGGGGAAAAAAAAAAAAAAAAAAAAAAACCCTGCAGCAGCCGAGAAGACCAAAAGGAGAAAGAAAGAGAAAAAAAGGGAGAGGAGACTGGATAAAAAAATCTGATTCCCAAACCTCTTGTAAGTGTAATTACTTTCTAAGAAAATGAATTGCTTTCTAAGAAAAGAAAAAAAAAAACCAAACCTGTAGAAGAATGCCTGAAATTATAGCAGGGATCAAACTCTGCTGATCTCTTTCCTGCGCAGCGAGATTTCTGGGGCAGAAACCAGAGGCCTAGAATCTCCAAAACCTTTCTCTGAGATTTGAAAGAGATCTGAGCTTCATTTTAAAGAGATTTCGCTTTCTCCTCCGGGCTGTGGGTCAGCTCCGAGGCGACGCTCGGGATGGCGACGGGGCACACCGGTCACCGAGCGCTGCTCCGGTACCTGGGCCGCATCCTTCTGGCAAACAAACAGACAAAGGCCGTTTTGTTATTGACTTATTCAGCAGAAACGAGGAGGGAGATGAAATTTTTCGGGTGTTTCGTGAGCGCTCCGCAGCGTGTGTGTGTTAGCTGTGTGTGTACATGTGTGTCACGTTGCCCGGGACGGGGTTGAGCGTACGTTTTCTTACGGTTTGTTGTGCCGCGGTTGATTTTGGGTTCAATCTTGTGTATTTTTCTAACGTGGTCATCTACGCATGGCGGAGTCGGGGTTTGGAAATGGAAGGAAAGTGGAGGCATGTTGCTTGCTTGTCTCTGGGATTTCTTTGTTCGGGGAACAGTAGGTGGTAGGTTTAAAAAGGCAGAAAGCGAAAGAGGGGGAGAAGAAGAAAGAAATGAAAAAGAAAGGAAAAAAAAAATGGCCCTTTGCAAATCATCTGACTATTTTCTTCCGGGATGTAGAAATGCTGCATTAGAGATTAAGGAAGGGCCGTGCTTAAGACAAAATGTCTCACTGGAAGTGTTAATAAAATAGCAGCCAAACCCCAGCCTGCTTTTAAAGCCTGGAACCCAAGAAGGGGCTGCAAGGCTGCGGGAAGGGGGGGGGATGAGCTGGTGGGGGTATTTAATGGTAAACTTTAGAGGGGCTGAACTGTTGGCGGGGTTTGTTTTAAAGGAGAAATAAACCCCTGCCGCCAGCCCGCCGCGCAGCAACGCTCCCCCCACCGCCGTGTGACATCGTAAGTCATCGCGCAGGGCTTCGCATTGACAGGAGGTTCGAAATATCCCGTCCCCGCTTCACTCCAGGGAAAGGGGGACATAAAATAAAAATCCACACGTTCTCGGGGAGCATTTGCAGGGCAGAGAGGGGGGAGGAAGAGGCAGGTGAAGGTGGGTGGGTGACAGACAGACCGACAGACAGACAGACCTCCCCTGGTAGGGCCCTTCAACCGAGTAAAGACCTGTCTGAAAGGGGGCACGAAGGAAAAGACCTCCTGCTTTATAGGGAGAAACAAGAGCGGCCCCCCCGCACCCCCCGGGTGAAACCGCGGCTGCTGGCTCCGCTCCTTCAATACCATGGACAGCGAAGCTGGGGCCGGGCCGGGGCCCGGGGGAGGCCGGGGCCGGTACCGACGCCTGGGGCCAGGGGCAGGAACCGGGGGGAAGCCGGAGCCAGGGGCCGGAGCTCGTACCGGGGACGGTGCTGATCCCAGTACCGGGGCAGGGGCCGGGGCTAGGGACTGGTACCGGGCCCGGGCCCGGGGAAAGGCCGCCCCAACGCTTCCCCGGGCACCCCCGGAGCCTCTCCCCAGCTCAGGGCAGGTCTGGTCGGGAGCATCCCCGGGGCTGGGTGCGGGGGCCGGGTCCGAGTCTCCCCCCGGGGTGAGCTCCGTGCAAACGGTAAACCCTCGGGACAAGGAGAGCGGTTTCCTCCGTCTTAATTTGTTTAGGTTGTTTTCTTTTAAATCGATAAAAGATTGAGAGCCTTGGTCTGTCAGAGTAAATAGGTCAATATGGAATAGGCTCTAAATGAGCAGATTTTTTTTGATTTTTGTTTTATTTTTTTTTTAAGTTTCAGAAGACAAAAAGCTCAGGGAAAATTCCCTTCACTGAATAATGACAAACACCGATTTTCCCCGGTTTGGTGCCTCTGTCATGAACTGCAGCGTTATAAAAGAGGAAGAGAAAACCACACAGAAATAGGGACGGAGGCTCACGGTGCTGTGGCTGCCTTTTAAATATGGCTTTGGAGCTGAGAAGGTGATATTTCACCTTGCTGAGGAGTATTTCTGCTCATTCATCGGTGGCCAAACGTGGCCCACCGGCTTTTTTATGAGCTGCTGTTTGGAGGCAGTTTCCCCCTCAGAACCTGGTCTGGTGTGGCACGGCTCTGAGAGAGGGACACGCCATCCTCCGAACAATTGTTTTGACATAGTGGGGAAGGGAATAGATCATCTCTTCCAGCGGTTGTGACCCAGCTGCCCTGGAAATGCTGAGGCAGGGAGAGACCTCCAGAGCTGGAGCAAGACACCTTCCATCAAAACAATTGTATCCTCCCTCCCCCACTTTTACCCCCTTCCCTAAGACGAAGGAAAATATCACACTGCATGGAAATACACACAGGCAAATAAATCCTTGCCTGAAAGCTGTTCTAGCGAATCCGCACTGCACTGCTGGCCATAAAAGTTCCTCTAGATGGGATATAGGGATGTGTAGGAACCCACAGACCTGCATCTCCCATCACAAAAATCAGTGTGTGTCTATACACAATTTTATTTTGGGGGGGTGGGTATCTGGAGGAGGAGGGATGGATAATTAGCAGCCAAGAAGCGGCTTGCTTACCGAAAAATTAAACACGCGTGAGGCTTCTAAGCAAGACCTCTCCTAGCTGGACATAGCCTGCTTGTTGTTAAACACGTTTTCTCTCCCCAGAGATGAAATTCAGCGACCCTAGATAAATAAATAACTCCTGGTGCCCGCTTCCATTGTCACAGCTGCCCCGTGAGGAGGTCTGTAAGTTTGACCAACAAGAGCTGCAGCAAACCCATGTCTGACCAGCTTTCCAGCTCGCAAAATGGATGTGGGGGAAGCACGTAGACACCAGCTAAACTGCAAGCGTAGGATGCCTGAGAGGGATGGCGATGCCACCGCATAGGTCAAAGCAGGTTGAGGGCAGCAAATCTATAGGTGCTTACGGCGTTTTCCAGGGTGGAAGTCTAAAAAAAAAAAAAAACAAAAAACCAACACAAAAAACCCCTCTCCTAGTTTGTCACTTGGAAGTCAAAGCCATTTCCTTTGAGGTCCTTGCTCCTGTGAGTCTGTGCTCATGTAATATTAAGAAAAATCTAGCATTAAACCCCCAAAATATAAAATTTGTATTGTGTATTTCAAGGGAACCTCTTACTTTATATAACTCAGGACACATTGTCTCTTCTCAGAGAGAACGGGGGTGAAATCCTACACATTTCTTTCAAAAATAAAAAGAAGAAAGGAAAGAAAAAAAACGTTTTTAAAATTAAATCCATGTCAGCTTTAAAGAAAATTATCGCTGATGTCTTTTTGAGCTTGGAAATATAACTGTAGGATGCAGCTTTCCCCTCCCCCTCTGCCCCTCCACCCCCTCCCTTCCAAATCAAAAAAAAAAAAAAAGAAAAAAAAAAGAAAAAAGCAACAGAATATATAAAGCTCCTCTGATTAACAGTTAACAGTTTAGGTGCAGAACCCTATTTATAGGGTACACGCTCTCCTATAACACTGCGATCCTCCAGCCCATAGCGGTACGTTATGGATGCAGCTGCAAGTGCTCAAAGCTTAAACAATATTTTTTCCGAAAGCCCCAGCAGCCCGCCCGGGAGGAAGGTGGGGATGGGCTGGCGATGGAGTCCTGAATGTTACTCCTCCAGTTTCAAGGACATCTTGCTGATGAGGATTTGGTTAATGGAGGAGAACTTATGTCCTAGCGGTGACGTCATTGGGTCCCAATGTAATCCTCTTGTGCTGAACCCAATCAGCAGATGTGCTGAGAGCCGGGATGCGGAGAAGAAGCTCTAATCCCTTAGACTGGATGAGATCAGCTGAAACAGCCAGGACTAGACCCCAAACCCCTCTGCTAGGAAGATCAGGAGGAAATGCTGCGGAGAGGAATGCACAGGAGAGCCTCTCCTCTCACGGTGAAACAGCAGGACGTGGCAGAGCTGACATTTCTGTATCTCAGTGATTAGAGAGAGGCTCACTTGGGCTACCTTCAGTAGAAAAGGAGGCGCGAGTGAAAAACTGTCGCTGTAGGAATGCGACTTGGGAGCAACGGGTCTGTCCCGGGAAGGTCTACCTGATGCACTCACTGGATAAGAAAGCTCAGACAGAGCTCCAGTAGCAAGAACTGGATGTTCCTAATTCCAGTCCCAGAGTCAGGGCGCCTGCAGATAGGCGTGGTGAAGCTGACACGGCCACACCTATAACCTCTCCTGGATCTGGCCCTCACTGCTTGTAAGAGCAGAGGTAATGCCCTAGATTAGCCACACGAGCTTTTGTTTGCTGTAACTGACGGGATTTAATTATTATATCCATTTTTCCTCATCTGTGCTGTTTGCTTGTTTACTGCACTGCAGTCAGATTGGAAAACTAATCAAGTCACTTTGGGGTTTATTTTACTTTTTAGACGCCTATGCGCTAGAAAAATAGCACGACAGCGTGTAGACTCTTACAGAAATTACATATTATCATGGATGTACGTGTGGTCACAGGTTTCACATGGCTTCCCTGTAATCTTTAATAAAACAGAAACTTTTTCACTAGTTTTTAGCTCATTCGAGAGTTCCTGCTGTATCTAATCTCAGAACCCAGGTCAATTTTACAGTGCTCGACTGGCTGAGTTCTTTACCAAACTCCGCATTTTCTGGCTATTACAGTTCATTATATACTCGAGTGTAGCACATCTGAACTCTGTCCTGGTTCTGCAAACACCTCAATACATACTCAAGGCTAAACATTCATCTTTAATGCATCAAGATACATGCATCCTTAATGGCCTCAACATACAGTATTTCTGCAGAAAGTCAAGAAGCCATGGCAAGTTGCTTGGGTAAAGGATCAGGCCCTCAACTGTAACACTGGCTGTGGCAGTAGGTGAGGACAAACTTTTGGTTTTGCAGAATCCTAATTACCCGATCACTAACCAGAATGTGCCACAGTGTAATTAAATGTCCCAAGCAGAAGTAAAAAGTTTCGAGTTTTGTCAAAATGTTTTGTCAAAATGTTTTATGATCACGGGTCTTTCCAAGTCTGAGCTGCAAAATCAAGACTTTGGAATCAAACAACTGCAGTGTGAGTAAACCTCCTTTTTGTGCTGGAGGCTTCATTCCATACAGTATCTACCAGTTGAGAAGATACAAAGTTCTTCATTTGCAGAGATTTACTGACTCTCTAGTAGACCTTCATCTGCTGTTTTTTAGACGATAGTACTGCACTCATTTTTCTGTTAGGAACAGAGAAAGCTAATTAACAAACATTATATATAAGCTGCACAAAACACTGTGAAACTATGCAGTACAAATATTTTCCACATGAGGGAAGAGGTGGCCCTCCTTACTCATTCAGCACTGTCTTTTTTGTCTTTCTCAGGACGCAAGTGAATGGTGGTAAAGTACAATGAGGCAGCTTCCTCTGCCCTCATAAATATTTGCTTTCCATCGATCCCTTGTTCTGTTCTGAAACTGTCATTATATCCGGCGTGGTTTTAAGAAAAAGAGGCCAGCGTTCAGATGGCAGTAGGGCGATCAAGGAAAAGTCAGTCGCGCCCCGAGTGAACCCTGGGCTTTACAGTCCTCATCGCCCGGGGTTCATGCGTCGCTGCAGAGGGCTGGAGGTAGCTTCTTGTCTCCCCCCTCACCTTTCCTAAAAGATAAACCCCGTCTCCGGCCAGGCAAATCACACCCGGGCATCCCGCCCCGCGAAGGCTCATCAGCCACCGGCCGCCCCGCACCCGCGCCCCACGCCGCCGGGCACGGACCGCCCCAGCCCGTCTGCCCGCGGCGGACCCGGGGAACGGGCGGCCCGGGAGGGTCGCCCGACGGCCCCGCTCACCGATCTTGGCGAGGGAGGCCAGCAGGATCCAGAGGGTGATCTCGAAGGGGATTTGCACGTGGGGGTAGTCCAGGGTGAAGACGTGAAGCCGCGTCTCCTCGAAAGCGCTGCCGCTGGGGCTCGGCGGGGTGCCGGTGCCCATCGCCAAGGCGCCGGACAGCTGGCTCTCCGAGGTGGCCCGCGCCTCCGCCACCTCGGCCGCCAGCACCGCCAGCACCGGCAGCAGTACCGGCAGCAGAGGCGCGGCAGGGCGCGGGGGGCCGCCGCTGCTGGCCATGGCGTCTCCGCTCCCGGCCCGGCGCGCCGCTGCCCTACGGCCCCGAGCCGGCCGCCGCCACCATCCCGCCGCCGCGGGCACCTGCCGCCGCCGCGGCCCCGCCGGCTCCGCCTCCTCCCCGGTGACTGGGCGAGTCCCGGCCCGGCGCCGCCGGCCGGCC
>JANIJG010000421.1:174947-188716 GCA_024611175.1 Megaceryle torquata | reverse complement strand
ATTGTTTTATGGAAGAAAAAAGATGTGTTTTTTTTTAAACACCCCCCCCCCCCCCCCCAAAAAAAAAAAAAAAAAAAAGAAGATAGCAGAGCTACTTTACGGAGTAGAAATATTAGAATTAAAACATTGTGTAAGATACTTTTTTTTTGAAGACAGCTGAAGAGACTGACCATTTTCAAAGGTTTTAAAATAAATTTTAGCTTACTTGAATTTACCTAAGTGTCTTAAGATTTGTCATAGGTTCAAGTACGGATTAAACGTGTTTTTTTCCATTTCTTAATTAATGTTCTGTTGCAGCATCTGTTGTTGTTTTTAAGTACAAATTGAGCCCTCATCCTTTCAGGGTCTAATGCTTTGATTAGGTTAAGCCCAGTCCATGGTTTATTGCAAAGAGATGTATAGAACATACCTAGTTCTTTTAAAAAAAATATTTCAGCTATTTTTTGCAAAAGGATAGGATGATTTGCGTTTATTATTCCTATTTTCAAGAGCTATTTTTGAAATTATTTGCTATCCTGGTTTATTTTCCATTGCATATTTTCATGGTGAGTTTATACTAATTTATTCCTATTCAAAGATTGTTCTCAAGCTTAAGGGTTTTTTTTTTTTTCCATCTCCCATGTTTATCCCAGATATGTTTGTAAGTCATATTCCCTCTGATGCTTCATTTAGCTCTTTTTATTTCCTCTTAAAACATGAGCTCTTCATCCCAGTAACTCTTGTCTGCAGATTCTCCATCTGAATTTATCTTGATGTGAGGAGCTAGAGGTGAACACAGTGTACCATGCGAGTTCACATCACTGCCTTATTAGTTTCATTAATCCTTGATGGCTTCTATTGGCAATACATTGCCCAAGAGGCCCTAGGGTGTGTATTTGTCTTTTCTGTGGCTGTGTGAACAGTGGGGTTCATAATCATCCTGTGACAGAAAATGGCCGATTCGTTTTCGAGAGAGGTTGAGCTCTCACTTTAATTTTCAAATTCTGACTAACCCTAACACTTTGTGCTGTTGAATTCCACCTCATTTTAATGTGTCTTCTTTTCAAGGCTATCTCATCCTTTTGAGTTTGAACAAGTTTGTTGCTCACACTCTTGAGCTGGCAACAGCTCCCAGCTTTGTGCCAACATTTCATAGCTAACTCCTCTGGGCAGAGAAGGGACCATGGGACTGACTGGGTAGAATCACTAGTGCCCTGGTAATTTGTCTTTCAGCACAGATCATTTGTAACTGTTGTAATTTTTTTTTTCAATTCAGCTAATACTTTTTAATGCAGTTCCATGTTAAACATTACATTGAAATTTAAATGAATGAGTCCTGTTAATATTGGCTTTAAAAGTCAAGAAAACATTTTTATTGCAAGCGTGCGGTTATCATTCCTGTGCTAGATTTCTTACTCCAATTTCTATTCCACTTTTGTAATCTGTCATTCCTCTAAAACTTGCATTTCTGTCTTGTGTACTGTTGAAGTCAGACTGAGGGCCTGTAATGATCTGCCCTCTAAGTCTTGGTATACCTGTCACTTCCAGTAAGGAAGAATTAGTTAAAAAAAATCAACCGAACAAACTTCTACAAATTTTGTGATGTCATCTGCTAATATTTTCAGAATCCGATGACGGGGATTATTGATGATTTAATGCCTAAATTGTGTGTGAATTTATTTATTTATTTATTTAGGTTCCAAGTGAGTGGATATTTTCCATGTCCTAGATCCTGGAAGCTAGGTTGCCTTTGCCTATCTAGTACCTTAATAGTCTTACTGACAGCTGAGTTAACGCTGAGCTCCTGACAAGGTATCTACCTCACTCATACAGTTTAGCAGTCTCACTTTTTTTGTTTATTTTAATTTTTGTTGTATTGCTGAGGGATTCTTAATTGCTTCCTTCACAAAGTATTGGCTTGTGGCCTTCATCTTCTCACAGTCAATATGTGTTCTTCACTAGTGATAGAAATTCCTGCTTCTGTCTTCACCTCTTTATTTTCAGGTGATCATTCTTCTATTTCAAACTGGCCCAGAATTTCTAGTCCTCTTATCTATAGATAAAGGTCTAAATCCTGCCTGAATATGTTAACATGAGGACCTCTGTGATAGATCAATGCATTTTTTTTATACCTAATTGCCTTGTTTTTAAAGGGAAAGAAGGAAAATTACAATAAACCTAGCAGGCTTCTTGAAATCTCCACCTCCTTTCAGTTGTGTGAAGTGATAAAGTTAATTTCATCTTTGCTGCTCCTTCAAAAGCAACAGAGAAATCTTAGTGTAATTCAGGATATTGGCCTACTACACTTTGGTCATTGTATCCTGGCAACAGAAAGTATTTTTAAATGAGTGTTTTAGGTTTTTTTCATCAGTCTATCATTTCTAAATCATAAACTTTAAAACTTCCAACAAACCACCACAGAATTCTCGAGGAGTGAGAAGGGCTGAGAAAATAATATTTATTTGAATGTAACAATATCATTTCCATGAGTGCTTTCTTTTAGCAGCATCCTTTTATGTGTAAGGCATTCAGTACTGAGTTACATGAAAACTGTTAAAGGCATAAGGTCTGAGGAGAGGTGTTTGGGACCAGCTGACTGTGGGCATACGGTGTGTCCTTCACTGGTAAATTTACTCTGAGTCCTGCCATCTGTTCTTTGAAGATTCTTAACTTTCTCTTATAATTAAGTACTAGGAGTTAGGCAGAGTTTAGACTGAGTATATGCTTCTGAAACAACTGAGAGATTGTATTTGCTTCTGCTAGAGACAGAAATGTGTACGTTTTTGAAATAATCTTTAAAAAAACCCTGGTTGAAAATATTAAAAAGTTCTATATAACTTTGACTACTTGTTAGAAGTTGCCTCCTGCAAAGAAAGGAGGTGTGGACGCTTTCAGCTCAAAGGCAAAATGTTTGAAAAGATACGGGAAGGCAGATTTAAACTGCAGACAATTTTGAAGCCCTGAGATAATTAGTTGCTAGTGCTCTGAGATTTAGTACCTGTTCATATAAATACCTGTGCTTATCAAACTCTTTCATACAGCTTTACATGGGCATCCTTTTTAGGAGGCATTTTGCCCAGGGCATTTCTGTAGTGGAACCAAAGTAAAACTCTATCAGACTGATTCAGTGCTGTTGGCTGTGCTGGTTCCAATGGATGTGGGATCCTCCAGTAATTTTTTCCTTATCTTGATTTACTGGATTTTGGAGAGCAGTGTTGCTGTACATGTTCTGCGTACTTGTGATGGCAGTGGCACCAGACACGTCTGCATGTTTGTTTTTTTTTTATAGAGGAATCTAGAGAATAGAATCTCTCTTATGTTTATCAATGCTTGAAGTTCTCCTTGTGTACCTTAAGATCTCAGGGTAAGTTTTGTTGCTTTTCTTACCTGGATTTTCAAATGTATTGAAGGTGCATTTCCAATTTGTGGCATGGCTGAGGTGCTGACTGGCTGTTACTGGAAGAGCTGCATGTCCTTGCTTCCCCAGCTCCCCGTCCTTCCACGAGGCTGGAGGAGTGCTTGTCTGACCCTGGGCGTGAAAACAGTGGAATACAATTTGCAGCTGCCTTCATGTTAGCTTCCTGCCCATTTTAAATCCTTGAAGCAGCTTTTGTCAGGGTTGGGAAAGGACCTGTGCTAGAGAATGGCAGCAGTGACAGCATTTGACGAGTGGTGCACAGGAGCTACAAGACCACTTCTGGCAGCATTTTTAGTCTGTTTTGAATACATTAAGAAAAGAGTCAAGATACTCACCCTTTTTTAAAGAAGAAAATTAATAGGCATGAAGTATTTATTTTTATAGTTTCTATTACTGTGGCTTCTCCATCAGCCTTTAGTTGTGAAGAAGTTCTTTCTAGTTTATTTTTGATTAACATTTGGTTGGAAGAAACTGGTTACATTTTTCTTGGGTCTCTTGCCAGCCATGGGCATCTCACTCAGTTGACCCCCCCCTTTTTTTTTTTCTCCTCTTCTGTGGTGTTTTTTCTCCTGTTTGCTGTGCTGCTGCCTTCACCCCAAGTGGGTCTCCTATGCCATGCTGTTTGTTTGGTGTATGGAAACATCACACTACTCACAGATGAACCTTGAAGAAAATGGTAAAGAAAACCGGCATGAAAGTGTGGTCTTCTCACCTTTTGACCTAAGTGTCCTCTGCAGAATATTTTAAGGCCATAATTTGAATGAAGTTATGGCATTTGTTTAAGCCATGTCTGCCTTAATGATTGTGTAGATAATGCTTTGGTTTGTTTTGTTTTTAGAATAACTGTGTCTTAACTACTAGAAAACAGTCACATAAAAAAAAAAGGGGGGGATATTGATTCTTTATCTTAAAAAGACTCAAATTTTCAGTTCATTACATGACAACTCAGCATTGCCTTCTTGCTGTATCATTCAGTGATTACATTTCTCTATATGTTTCAATTTAATTAAAGTGCAGCCTGGAAGAGAAGGAGCAGTTCTGAGTCTTCTGAAGACTGAAAATTTACAAGTTCCAGAATGTAGCATACTTGAAGTGATTAAAGGTTCTCCTCAAAAGAAGGCAGCCCTCCCTTCTCTTCCTTCTCTTTCCTACTTGTCTTCCCTCACTCCCATGTTGAGTGTGGACCTTGCTTCATGTCAAATATTAGTGGGGGATGAAAAGACAGGATCTTCCACCTGCTGGAAGGTGAGGAAAGGTCTCAACCTTGCTTGAGATCTGTAACAGTACAAAAGGTGTAAAGCAGGTGTACGTTTTCCTAGCTCCTCAACTCAACATAAATGTGTTTTGGAGTTGGCTTGTGTGGTTTGACTTTTTTTTTTTTTTTTTTTTTTTCCCCTTTGTGGGCTTTTTTTTGGTTGGTTTTGGTTGGTTGGTTTGTGTTTTGTTTTGTTTGTTTGTATGGGGTTTTTTTGAAAGTGAAAGACAAAAGATGGCTACTTTTGAAGTAGTTTGGTTAATATCAGAGACATGTTCATGCTTATATTTACAGTTTGCCATGTTTTCCTGAAATGTCTCCATGATGGTCTTTTCTTGCTCACAAAAATGGTAGCTCTGGAATGAAGAAAATGAATAGCAATCTACAAAGTCATGGTTTCTGCTTCTTAACTCATGTTGCATGAGGAACACTTCTTCATTTACTAAGATGTAATCCTTAAGTTAGGACAACTGCAAGCAGTTAATCTGCTTTTCTTGGCTGTGGAAATGCTGGAGAATTTGTCACTGTGCATTTCTGTTGGATGTTACCAGAGGAAGATTGTGTTGTAATGATGCATTACCTTGTAATTAAAACATTTTAGGTCTTGATCTGGCACTGCAGTTACTGGTGGTATTAATCATTATTGTATACTACTTGTATACTTTTTCAGTGAGGCAGTCTTTGAGTTATTAGGATATCTTAGCTTGTACATGTTTCTTTGAAATATATTTTTCTACCAACCGTAACCCCAAGTATAAATGAAAGCATGCTTCATTTTGAATTATGGTCTTCTGAAATGTTGTTATCTTCATTTAGCCAGGTATACTCAATTATAACTTAATTTACATTTTGCCTGGAAATATGTAGTCTTCACTATACTCTGCTACACCTTTCTTTTAAATAATCTGCAAGAGAAGTCATGGCCACGTGTTGCTAAGAGCCTAATGCTGCAGAAGGGGATGTTGTTGCTGATTATGCTCACAGGTCATGGAGATTTTCAGGCAAATGCAATAACTGTACTGAAAAGTTCTGTGGTCCAGAGACATCTTTACATAGTAGAGATATTATCTAATTACTATAACTCAGAAATTTCTATAATAATGGCTTTGTCCATATTAAATCTTATATTGATAAACTTATAAAACATTTTTTAAGATTTGGAAAATGAGGTGCAGCGATATTGCAGATCAATGACAAAACCTGTTTGCTGGCATATGTTGTCTCCCACATCATTCTCCTTCAGAAACTTCTGGTGCAAGGTTTGGATAAATACACTGCACTGAATAAAAATTGGTCTGGATGGCTGGGCTGAAAGAGAACAGAGCTAAATCTGGCTGGCATCCAGTCACAAGTGGTGTTCCCCAGGGTTCAGTACTGGGGCGTGTTCTCTTTGATATCTCTTTAATATCTTTATTAATGATCTGGATGAGGGGATTGAGTGTAACCTCAGTAAATTTGCAGATAACACCAAGCTAGGTGGGTGTGTTGATCTGCTAGAGGGTAGGGAAGCTTTACAGCGGGACGTAGACAGGTTAGATCAGTGGGCCAAGGTTAATTGCATGGGGTTCAACAGGGCCAAGTGCCATGTCCTGCATTTGGGTCATAACAACCCCATGGCAAGCTACAGACTTGGGGATGTGTAAGGAGGTTGGACCAGATGACCTCTAGAGGTCCCTTCTAGCCTAAAACATTCTATGATTCTATGTGTGGTTGGAAAGCTGCAAGATGGAAAAGGACCTGGGGGTATTGATTGATAGTCACCTAAATACTAGTCAGCAGTGTGTGCAGGTGGCCAAGAAGGCCAATGGCATCCTGGCTATATTAGAAACACTGTGGCCAGCAGGAATAGGGAGGTGATTGTCACCCTGTACTCAGCACTGGTGAGGCCACACCTTGAATATTGCCATCAGTTTTGGGCCCCTCACTATAAGATGGTTAAGATGGATAAGAAGTGCTGGAGCATGTCCAGAAAAGGGCAACGAGGCTCATGAAGGGCCTAGAGCACAAGTACTATGAGGAGTGGCTGAGGGAGCTGGGGTTGTGTAGGCTGGAGAAGTGGAGGCTGAGGGGAGACCGTATTTCTCTCTGCAACTACCTGAAAGGGGGTTGGAGAGAGGAGGGGGACTGCCTCTTCTCCCTGGTGACATATAACAGGACCAGAGAGAATGGATGCAGGCTGCACCAGGGGAGGTTTAGGCCGGATAGTAGAAAACATTTCTTTACTGAAAGGGTTATCAAATATTGCAGTGGTCTGCCCGGGGCAGTGGTGGAGTTGCCATCCCTGGAGGCATTTAAATGGTGTGTGGACATGGTGCTTAGGGACATGGTTTAGTGGTGAGCTTGCCATGTTGGGTCGAAGGTTGGACTAGATGATCTTAAATGTCTCTTCCAACCAAAGACACTCTGATATGCAGATACTGCACGTGTGTGTACAATTACATAATTCATAGCACACTAACCAGATGTTTGTTTTGTGGACTAGAGGAGCATGGCTCTTCTTTAAAATCTTCCTGTTCTGTGGAGGAGTCGGAGAGAGAGGGAGAGAGAGGGGGAGAGAGAGAGAGAGAGATAGAGATATGAACAAAAAAAAAGGAAAAGCAAGCAAAGGGAGAAGGGAAATACAGGGAGGAAAAAAAGCATGAAAATTGATTGTGCAATGCTACTCATTCATGGCTCCTTCTGGTATTGAGTGATCTTATATCATGGTAAAACAATATTTTACTACAGAAAATGAAAGCAATGAAAATTTTCTCAGGGATAAAAGGGTACAGATGCAATTTTAAAAAATTATTTTTAGGATTTGGTTTAAATTTGCAGATGACAAATGCTGCTGTGAGGAAACAAGAATCTAATTTCAGAAGGCAATTCAGGAGTAGAAATAGTACCCACTAATTTCTAAATTACCTGTAAAGAAACAAGATGAAATAGTTAAAGCAGAAGTAAACCTCTTAACATGAATGAGGGATAAGGGTTATGTATGGAATAAAAAAAAAAAAATCCTTTCTCTCATTTGAATTGATAGTTAGAAAAGCAAAGCAGTGTCCTGCAAAAATAGTTTGTATTGAAAATGCTGATGTCCTTGCTGTTTAGATGGTTATGATTTTAAGTTATAATTCGCAGAATAAGGTCAGCAATTTAATGTAAATTTTACTATATTGTCAATTTTTTTACCTTTGTGTTTTGTTTTTTTTTCACTGACTCACAATGAAGAGAAACTTCAACCTCTATCTCAGCTTTACCTTTACCAAAACTTCCTATTTTAAGATATGATAGTGGCTGCTGAAATGAACAGTCAGATACCACAGGGAATATGCATTCATTCATAGAAAAAGCATAGTAATTGAGTAGAAAAGTACTTTAGCTGTTTTTGGTTTTTAGACATATTCCAGAGAAGTACTGCTATGTGGTGTCAATTAGAAATGGGAGCAAGATTTATCACTGAAGAGCCATTTAATAAAGGTTTCTGTTCTTAATGTTAGTTTTTGTCTATGGTTAGAAATACTGCACGATGCTGGGCATGGAGCCTTACATTGGCACCACTTTCTCCTTTTTTCTGCTATCACAGTCTATATACAACCAAAAATGCTCTCCTAAATTAATGACTTTTTTTTTTTTTTTTAAATACAAGGAATTTTAGCAAATACCTGTCTAAACATAGAACCAAGCTCATACTGTAAATATATTGCAGAAAATTCCAGTTGTTTTAGTAAGCTGACAAGTTTTTTAATCCTTACTCTTGTATTTTGTGTTAAATACTGAGATTTTAGTCTGAAGTTTAGTTCTTTTAAATTTTCATGCCTTAATTGTTTTGTAGAAGATAATAGTATGTTGTTTACTAAAACATCCTCTCTAAACAAACCCTTGTACTCAAACACAAAACTCTAATGAAATTCAGATTCAGATGTAAAATTCTGTCCAAACAGAAGACAGAGGTATTCCAGGCCTCTCGAATGAGTTTGGAAAGTTTATGGGATTGAGAAGTAGTGCTTTAAGATTAGGCTTCTTCAGATTAATGGTTGGAGGATACTAAGTCTTCTGAAAGTTTTGTAGTGCCACCAGATGAAAAGCCATGTCTCTGTGCTCTCCACAGCATGAAGAGAAAGACACCACATCTCTTTGTCTGAGGTTTGGTAGCTTCAACGTGCAAGCCCGTGTCTTATTCTGTGGTGAATGACTTCTGAGTCTAAACTCAGTTGCTTGAACAAGGGGATTGATGTGCTTTTTGACAATACAGATGTGATAATACTTGCTGCTGCTGTGAGCAGTTTCTTGAAGAAATCCAAAACAAATATGTGAAAGTGAGTACCAGATGGGTTTTTGTTTCTCGGAGGTGGTTGATGTTGAATTCTGAGTAATGTAATATTCTTCAGTCTTTCCCAGTATTATTTGCAGGTACGTGTAGCACCATTCTTCCTAGGAATTGTGAAGTATAAGCTGGGGAGAGAAAAAAGGTCCACAAAAACCCTGGAAAAGCAATAACGCTTCCTATAGCTAACATGACTGGAAAATTGATGATAATTTTTTTCTATTGATATTTTACACTGCCACAATATTGTAGTCCTGTCTTCAGACAGCTTCTATAGCAAATATACTGTACATGCTTTCACAGGCATGTTGAGTTGATATTAAAAAGGAAATTATAGTTAGAAAAGAAAGAAACTTTACAGTTGATGATTTGTAATACTCCAAAGTTGAAAGCAAGTGTGTTTGTCTTGGTTATGATTAAAGACTCTAAGTGCTTTGATCCTGAGTTACTGAGGATTACATACTTAGCCTAAACTATTGATTTAAAAAATTGTATTAACAAGAAAAATTATTCCATATTAGAAGCAAAATTTTCTGACATTTGTGTTTCTCATGCCTTGTCTTTTCAGAAAAAAATATAATTGGGAAATAGTAAATTTCATGTCTTAAACTTGTCAGTATCTTCATTTAGAGAGCCTTTGTCATAGATTCAGCTAAGAATATCAGTTCTTTTCATCTAGGAAACAAGAGCCTCCTTCTTGAGAAAAACAGAAAAGAACTTCCACATTAGCTGTATTGTTTCTGATTATATATCAAAATGTTTGACTTTTCTGTACTTCTAAGAGACAGTTTTTATTCTAACACATCAAATAATCCAGCAAGCCATCTGGCAAGTGCATGTGCGTGAAGGAAGAAGTTTAGGCTTTTGGTTGCTAACGGTAGAAAATCCCCCAGCCCTGCAGCTGAGCCTACATTTTATGAAATTGCCATAAACTCGTGTGACTTAACTTGTAATGCGTAACCATTATGTACCATTCTAAAGAGGCTGATTATCACTCTGGTCTTGTTTGATCAGTTTAACTACTGACACATCTTTGTAGAAGAAGAGATGAGACTTGAAGGCCTGTTTTATTTGGTGTAGGGCAAAATGTACGTGCCGGTGAGCAGCAAGTAGACTTTTCTTGTTGACAGGGAAGTGTGTGTGCACTGGCTGGTGCTTTAACATGGGTTACACCGAATCCTTTTAACATCTAACAGCAGCTTGAAAATCCATGCCCAGGTCATGCGTGCCCACCTCGTTCAGTTGATGGCTTATATGATAGTGTAATTTAGCTTTAGGAATGGATTTACTGAGGTAGATACTAGTAGAGCAGATTTTGATACAAAGTATTTTCTGAGTCAACCAGTCTGTATGGGGAGCTGCTGTGCCCTCCAGCTCACTTTAAATTACCCAGGCCCGTGGCCACTGGGGCAAGGTCTGGTTGCCAGTAGAAACCCTCCATTCAGCCATGTCTGCTGATGTGTCGGTGCTTCTGCCTGCAAAGCCTGTGACTGCAGATTTCAGCTGCTTACTGAGTAGAGAGGAGTCATTGCTCCTGCCACTGTTGATTCTTTGCAGCACTTGAGGTTAACAGACGGAGGAGATCTTTTGGCAGCTTGCAGCAGCTGGTGGTGTCTGCTGGTATAGTGAACTCTCTGTGAAGGAGAATGGAGCCATGGAGAATGTGGGTTAAATGCCATCCTGCTGCTTGTTAATTGTCAGGCATCTTTTAGTACAAAAGATGAAAATGGGAAATGAGTAATCAAAATGGCTTGAAAATGCAGGGAACTGGAGGTTGGCACTGAAGATCAGGAAAGCATGAGGTCTGGTATCCATTGGTGGTATATGTTGGTTGTACTCAGTCTTAAAGGTCTTTTCCAACCGAAATGGTTCTGTTATTCTATAATTCTTACAATGGATGAATCAGACTCCTGCTTGATGGAAAACTGATGTTTCAGTGTAGCTGTTCAAATGTGGGGACAAAACAAAGACAGGTGGTGGCATTACAAATTTATGTGAGGGCATTAGCTATTTGGGTGAGGATGTCACAGGAGTAATGTGTAGAGAAGCAGGCCATGAGCTGAGATGGATATAAACAACCAACCCATCCTGTATCAAGACTGCAGCCAGGAACTCCTGGTTCGGATATGTTCAAGACAGTGTGTGAGCCCCTGGGTAGGAAATACAGGGAGAAGCTCACTCTTGAGATAGAGGGAGTAGATGCACTGAAAGACGCTGCTGGAGACATACGGAGGGAGACATTTAGGTGACAGGAGAGAGGACTATATAGGAAAAATGTGAGAAAGGCCCCTTGTGGAGACGACCATGGAAGCATTTATAGGACCTTGTGGTAGCCCCAGAGCTATATATACCCCATGACTGACCTACTTGATTCTTCTCCTAGACCGTGTAGCCTCCCCCTTGGGCTGTGTCAGGAACCACTGAACTAACCCACCTAACTTTCTTCCTGGGATGCACCACTTCTTTTAAACAATGAAGTCATGTAGTTTGTAAAGTCATGCCTATATACGTGATGGAAATGTTTTGGGTATCTGAGCCCATTTGGTTTTAAACTGTGACAGTCAGTCAGGAGATGGTATCTGAAGCTGAAGAAGCCATGAATAGCCATCGCCTTTGCAGTGTTCTCAGTTTAGTAAAGCAATGAAAGTGTCCTAATAAAAACCAGAGTTTAATTATGGAATGTTTTACACAAATGCTCTTTTATGTGTGTTTTTTAAAATTCTGATATCTTACCTTTCCTTATTGTAATCAGCCAAATGCACATGCTGATCCTATACTATGCTTTATAGGTGTATAGTGAGGGAATGTAGCTTCCCATTTGTTTCCTCCTCCACTTGTTCCTCTTTGGTTGGAAAATTTTTCCTATTTCATTTTTTCTTTTCATGCTGCTTTGCAGCATCAAAATAGTTCTGCTTCTCAAAGTTGCACAGAGGAGGGAGAGGGTAGAAGATACATAGGCAATATTTCCAGTTGTATGCATGCAAAGACAGCCTGTTGGATATTTGTGCTCTTTAGCCAGGAAAAACTTTTTTTTTTTAAATAAGAAAAGTAAACAGCTGAGATTCACATATATGTGTAATTGTACAAAATATTGATATACCAATATGAAACATTCAGTGATCTTTTTCTTTTTCCGTGAGCATATTATGATGGTGCCAATAATACTGGCAGTGCAGAAATGAAAGATTATATTAAAACAAAACTGGTAAGTTTATAATATAAGTTTATATTATATTGAACAAAACCCCAAGAAACTGGCAACTGGTGAAAGAAAATGGTGTGGTAGTGAGAAGTATCATCCTACTGCCTTGAAGTAGGTATCAAATTCTTCCTCTGGACAATTCCTCAAGCAGTCTACTACTAAGTAGTCTGTATTTAAAGGGAAGGGTTTTATGCTTATGCAGACTCTCAAATAATTTGTGTTTGTAGCAAAAGCAAGAGGAAAGAGGAAAAAGCACAGCTTTCTGAGCTGTTAAAGGTGTGCCTAAAAGTAGTGGTAGCTGCACAGTGCAACAAAAATCGTGTGACAATACTGTGGATGTGAGTGCTGCTACAGTTACTATTTTCTATAATAGATATGGTCATTATTGGATAACACAGCGCAGTAGCTGTCACAAACCATTTTTCCAGTTAGGAAGACTGTAATTTTTCCTCTTTTGTAATTCATATTTTGGTGCATTAGTGTGCTGACCATAATGACAGTGACTTTCTAAGTTAATTTTTTTTGCTTCCTTTCCTAGTGGATTTGCTACAGAACATGAAACTGATTAAAATGGACAAAATAAAACAGGAAATCGAGAAAAAGAAGTTCGTATTTTTCCTTTTTTTGTCTGGTTTCTTTGACCGCTTTCTGTTACATATCAGAAGTTTAGACAGTTTAGAGACTCTTTTTCAAGCACTTTTTCCTGAATAGTGGAGCTTTGTAGTCTTTACAGGATGATGAATGAGATGTGGGTCTTCTCCTGTGGAGCTTCCATGTATTTCTGCAGAATATCTTTTGCTATAAAATACTTTCTGCAATGGCAGTTACTGCTTCAAATGTCCTCCATGTGTATTGTGTCCTGTTAGATGCTTTGAACACATATGGCCTTTGTTCTTGAAAGGAGAGCTCTCAGAAGAGCTGGAGCTTGGCAATCTCCACATACTTTGGTTCCATGATGTTGCCACCAGATAAGTGGCTCTTTGAAACTTATGCAGGCCATTTGTGGATATGACAATTTATTTTCCACTACATTTTACAGGAGTAATTAAAGTGGTTCTCCCAGGGTTGTACCTCCCAAATACAAAAATATTCTGGATAAATCCTCAATGTCTGTCAAAAATAGAAGTGACCTCTTCATGTCTTCTTTTTAACAGCAAGATTGCATACACACGCACGCACACATGCACGCATGCACACACACAAGTGCAGCTTCAGTATCAGTGTGTTTTATTCAGGGATACTGTTTTGCTGATAATAATCGCTTTTTCTTATCAGTGTTAATTTCTCAGCGGCCAGGAAGGAACAGAACCCAGCTTGTTGGAAATGGTGTTAATGTCTGGATTTCACAATCTCTGCTGATTCATTTATTAGTTTCCCTTGTGTCTTCACCACGTTGTTTCACTAAAACATTTTTTCTTAATCTGCTAATAACCTCTGTGGTTCTGAATCACAGAATCACAGAATGTCAAGGGTTAGAAGGGACCTCGAAAGATTATCCAGTCCAACCTCCCTGCCAGCACAGGATCACCTACACCAGATCACACAGGAATGCGTCCAGGCAGGCTTTGAATATCTCCAGAGAGGGAGACTCCACAACGCCCCTGGGCAG
>JANIJG010000421.1:162918-174847 GCA_024611175.1 Megaceryle torquata | reverse complement strand
TCTAAATCTATTCTCCTTCAACTTAAACCCATTTCCCCTTGTCCTATCAGTCAATGTTCTTGTAAAAAGTCCCTCCCAGCCTTCCTGTAGGTTCCTTTCAGGTATTGGAAGGCAGCTGCTAGGTCCCCCCGAAGTCTTCTCTTTTCAAGACTGAACAATCCCAGCTCCCACAGCCTGTCCTCGTAGGAAAGGTGCTCCAGCCCCTGGATCATCTTTGTGGCCCTCCTCTGAATGTGCTCCCACAGATCTATGTCCCTCTTATGGTGGGGACACCAGAACTGGATGCAGTATTCGAGGTGGGGTCTCACAAGAGCAGAATGTTACTTAAAACTAAGTTTGGTAAACATTTCCTAGCACTGATGTTCTGCACCCTGTTGGGACTGCAAGGGATGAGTTACAAAACAGTAAGGTTCTTGCATGGCCACTTGTGCCCTTCATTAACACAGAAATAACTCAAACTGGTGTGCTGTGGTGCCTGAGGACAGCACAATGACAAGTGAGATGAAAATGGTGTCTGATCAGTTGTAGCTGATGGCTTCAGTCAGTTATACTGGATTTCTTTTCTGATGAGGCTTGCTAACAGCCTAAGGTGGGGGTGAATCTAGTGTCCTTGTCCCAAAAAGGTTAGTGAGATTTGAATGAGTGTCTTGCTGCTGACAGGGTTTAAGATATGGTGAATTGTTACCAGATCAAATATGTTCCTCGTGATATGGCCCAACTCAAACACACTTACAAAAAGGTCTGTTAGCTAATTTTTATTGGAAATTACTCTTACTCATGTGTTTTAGGAATTACACTTTAATACATCTAACTGGTTTTAAGTTTGAAGCATATATATATACTCTGACTAGGGAAGAAAGAACAACATAAGAAATCTCATTTTATTTTATACAGGATGCATCAAAATCAAAGATGAAGAAAAAAACTACTAAAACCCAAGAAGCCAAAAAGATCTTGAAGAAGAAATTTAAAGTCAACACAAAAATAGTCTTTACTGAAGATGGAGAGGTAATACCAATTCAAAATAACTGTGTTTTGTTGGGAACTGAATTTGTAGTTTCTATGAAGACCAAAATACTTGCACTTTATACCTGTAAAAAAAGATTCACTTTTGAAAAGTGTGTGGCTTTCATAATTGATTTAAGTTTGCAAAAACTGTTCAGCTTTCATTTAGAACTCAATTCCCCTGTGGAAAAGAGGAATGCTGGGCACTGACCTCTTTTTCAACTTTGTATGTGTAAGATACTTGTATGAGAGCTGTTAGTGGATGTTCAGAACCATACCTCTTTTCTGCCTATTACCTTCAATTTCAAGTGGAATCAAGAGCCTGTTTTTTCCTTACAGAAATGGAAAACAGTTTTCCTGTAGGTATTTGCCAAAGCTCCCCCAAGTCTTGAGTTAATGTACTGGAACTAAACTCTGATTTTCTTTCCAGCATTCATTCTTTCTAGATTAAAAAATTTGTTAGGGAATCTAAGGAAGTACCAAATTTTCACCTACTGGTGCTGATGTAGCAGTGCAATGAAATCTTCCAGTAATTTAATTGGATCTTTAGTAGCCCCTGGAAAAATATATTGATTTTATGCAGAAAGGAATTATTGTGGATGCCAGTCACTCCTGGGTTTCATTGTGGTGATAACCTCACTAACAAGTCTCTGTGCTCTATAAACTTTTCTAATGTTTGATTTCACAGCCTCAGATGCTGTGTACATTGTTTTTCCATTTCCAGCATTAAGAAAAAAGTAGCTTTTTTTTTTTTTTAAACTCTAGATTAATTTCAGTTATGCATAAACTGAAAGAGAGCTCACCTTTGTAAGTATATAATTTACTCTTGTGACCAAATAAAATAAAGCATTTTGTATTGCAGGTGAAGAGAGTATAGCCATATAATTACTGAGATTAGAAAAAATTGGAAAGGTTTTTGAGGTTGCCCAATTGACTGGAAATCATACATTCCACTGTTTTTAGATATTCAAAACCTGTTGTCTCATCTTAAAAATAAGTATGCATATGTTTTATGTATTTGTGCAATGGAGCAAAAAGGAGTGAGAATGGAGGGGAAAAAAAAAACAAACTAGCACAAAGATTATAGTTAAGAAAACAGCCCACTAGAAAGGGCTTGACGTAAGTTTACATCCATGTCTGTTGCTCCTGCTCTTCTGAGATGTGTAAACCTCTGCTTTGAAGTTTTACTGTTGTACTGCACATGCTTCTCTTTGATAAAATAAAACTCCTTAAGAAATAAATCTTTCTAGAATATACACGTACACAAACTCCAGTTTATGAATGGAAGTGGAAAACGGTAGGTTGGGTCTTTCAGTAAACATGTGAATAACAACCTGTATGCATTAGGGAGTCCTAAAGCACATTTGGGTTTGAGTTTGTATCTGAAAGACATTCTATATTTTCTGCCATATAATTTCTTTTTAAGAGTTACTACTTTACCAATCCATAAGCAAGAATGATTTTGCAAAAACTACTTCCAGATGATGTCTGCTTATCCTATGAAGTATTAACTATTAGGTCATAAGATATGTAGGGATATTTTTTGGTGAATACATAGTCCTTGTCTTCACTTTATAGTTTCAGATATTTCAGGGAAGCTGCATGCATTCAGCATGTCATCCACAAATCATCAATTGAGTCATCAAGCGTTTCCAATCTAGTTTTTGTACAATAACTAATACACCCTTCCACATCTGTTCTACTTGTTTCCCCCAAAACATGAACCTTCAGCCATGGTTTCTTGTATACTGTGTGATGAAGGCTTATCTCATTTTTCTCTCAGTTAATATGGTGGAATATGTTCACTTACATGAAAACATGTTTAGATTTACTGATGGTTTGTTCTGTTGCATATATTTTGGACAGTCATTTCTTGAAAGTAAGTATCATCATTTTTCTCAGAATGACTAGCAGGATTATGAATTATTTATTTAGAGAAAAATACGAGTAGTTGTTCAAGTGAATCCATTAAAGAGTAATATGATACAATGGAGACATTATTTTCAAATGCTTATTTTTGACTGAATGTGACATTGAAAAAAAGTATTCAAGTTTGGATTGTGCAAAAGTTTGTTTCCTTTGCAAATGGCCTTTTTATTTAGTTTAGAAAAGTAATGTGTTGGAATATTTAGGGCATCAAAACTTTGATGTGAAAAAAAAGTGATTCTAAACTTTTTTTTTTCTTGCTGATGTGTATAATTCAGTTAGTGCAGCAGTGGCCACCTGTGCAAAAATCCAATTTGGCAAAAGCAGATGAGGAAGATGATGCCAGTGGTATCAATTTAGACAGAGCAAAAGAAATACTGCGGGAAGAAGACAAATTTGACAAAGAAGAATACAGGAAGAAAATAAAGGAAAAACATAGGGTAAGTTGATTTCTACCTCTCTTACTGAAGTGCAAAAATAGGAAAAATAAATATGTTGTGAATTAAGTGTAGTACGAGTTCATTTAAATTCATCATTTTTTTCAGGGCTGCATTGCACACAAAAAGACTGTTCTGACTTAAGTAGCTCAGTAACACAAAGCCTTATGCAGTACCAGTTGTTGGTAGCAGTGGAGCTTTATTTACAACTTTAAAAATAGTTTAGTGGGAGCAGCATTCAGTGGAAGGGGTTGTTTCACAAAAAAAGTGTTTCTTGACATATGTTCTCTAATAAAGTTGAAGATATTTAGGGGGAAGGGGAAGCATGTCTCTAAAATGTCTGCCAACTACTGCTTGCTCAACATTCAGTCTTACATTTCAGGTAGGTAGAAGTGCTAACTTTTTGCACGGGTGTTATTAGGGCTATCAGATTTATTTAGTGGATTATTTAAGTCGTGTCATATAATTTTGGCTGTAATTTGAAAACTTGAGTATCCTTCTCTCCAGCATTTAAAAACTTTTAAATTGCAGACTGTAAGTTTGCAAACTGCTCCTGTGTTATTTGTCATGGTCCAAAGCAGAGTTTTCTGACCTTGTCAGGAGTCACGTAACACAGCCGGATGTCTTTGAGTTCAGGGATTGTTCTGTTAGTTTCTTGATTGACACTTAATTTCTGAAATGGCCTTACTAACAGTTAAGTATCCTAATATCCAAATTTAAAGGCATTCAAGATTGAGATACCAATTAATTGTACATGTTAATTAATACATGCTATATAAGGTAAGGCTACCACACAGGTTGAATGTATTTCTTTTACTCTGCCTTATTACAAAGCCATTCTTTGTCTGAGTTTCATGACAGTTAACTGTTGCTTCTTAGAAAATAGATGCAATGGTGATAGTTAGAAAAATATGTCAAGTCCTGCCCTTTCGCTCCATCCTAGCACAACCAAGCACTACCTCCTTTCTCTTGGGTCATGTTAAGCTGGTCTAGTGATCACAAGATGCACTCTCCCAATGACCCAAGAAGAAGCTACATTGTTACTGTGTGTGGCAGACACTATTCCATTTTTTTCTTAGCAGAAAACATGTAATTAGAACTTCTTCCTCTAGTGTGATTTTAACTATGGCATAGTTTAGAAATGATAGACAGGTATAATTGACAAACATTATTTTAGCCATTTCAGCCACTCATTTCTCACTAATAGTTTGGGGGGAATTTATTGCATTGTCAGTGGGGCAAGTCATCAGTCCTTCATTAACAAAAGAATGCTAGGGAAAATTTTGAACTGCCTCACAGTAAAAAGAAATCATGTGACCACTTCCACAGTGACTTCCCAGTGGTATTTAAAAATCCTTCCACCTGATAAGGTTTTCCATCTCAAAAGGTAACATAATCTCTTGGCAGCAAATACTTAGTTGAGTTCAAATCTCTGGCTGTCATCTCAGTGATGTGAAGAAAGATCTACCCAAGTCCATGTATCACGGCTGTACTGCAGAAGCCCAGTCGGGTGCCTGGTCGTTGGCAGACAGATTCAAGTGTGTTAACAGTAAAGGATAGGAAAGCAACAAAAAGTACTAGGAGACTTCCTTACCTTATTTTATTGACTTCAGATTTTGCATAAATACAGATGTCTTAGTGCCCCTGCTTGTGTCATTGAAAGAGGAGCTTTTGAAAGTCACATACTTTGATCCCATCTTATACAGCCTCTCACTGACATTCAGCAGTCCCTTTTAAACTAAGTCTTAAATCCATCACTTGTGACTGTCATTGCTTCTTTTAAAATCCTCTATACTAAACTACCAACCAAGATAGATCATGTCATAGCAAGGATTCTGTTGTCTGAACTTTCCTTTCTGCAATAATGCTGATTATTTAATTCCCATCTTGGTCTGATTTCCTTCCTGCAAGCAGACGGCTGCAGGTCTTTGTCCATTTGACATCCTTCCTAACAGCAGATGTGACAGCTCTCTGTTTTATGGTTTTCCGCCTTAGTTACTGAGTTCTGCAGCTCTCACCTTCCTAGCTTTTTGAAAAAGCCGTGGTTACAATTTTCCTCTCTGCTTTTGCTTCAGTTCTGTTCAAGATCTTTGCTTAACTTTTTTATCAATGTAACTTTCTTTTGTTCCTTCACTTTCAGAGAGTCTGAAATGTGTCTTGATTCCTATTTCCTCTTCTTAATTCCTTTTCTTCCTACTGCAGTGGATGCTTACTGCAGTTTCCTGGTTTGTATGTTTGGCAGGCTTTTTTTTCTTTGAATCAATTTTTGAAACCTGCTAAATGCATTAAAGTTATTTTATAGGTAATTTAGAAGACCACTAGAGACAGATGTGATTTTTTTTTTCTATATAAAGCAAACATAGCAGCCTGCTACACAGTTAGGTATATCAGTAATCAAAAAGTCCTCTGAAGCAGAATGTATGCTAATTCCTGAAGTCTCTACATTGGCTTTAAAATAGTGACTTCAAATAAAAAAATAATATATGGAAGGGTATGAAAGCATATATTGTTTTATCCCTTTCTTTTATATCTTGCACATGGGTTCAGATTTTGACTTAGATTGTGAGTGGATGTAGAAAAGACAGTGTTTTTCTAAAGCTTGTCATTTTATAGGTCGTCTTCCACTGAGAATCCCTCTCATGGTTTCTTGAGTATAATCTTAAAGATACGGGGGGGGGGGGGAGGGAGGGAAGGAACTTCTTAAAATCAAAACTGAACATTGAATAGCTTTTTTTCTTAGGTTAATATGGCCTGCAAGCTTAATATGAACTTTTCCTTCCAAAACTGTGTCTGATGAAGAACAAAACTATTCAGAAAGTATCCACAGGCCATTGCTTTTAAATCCAATTGTGAATGTCATTTAAATGAGCACAGTTTTCAGTGTGATCAGAAAAATGCTTTGGTGCATTCATGAGATGCTCAGATTAGATGAGATATGTCTTGCAGCGCCTTAAGGCTTGTAGAAAGTTGCAAAGCATCTACACTATAATTAGTTTTCCTCCATGAGTATCACATTTTGTTATCTTCTCCTTCCTCAGCAAATGGGGAAAAACTGGAAATCAGATGGATAAAAATAAATAAAAATCTGAGGTATAATTGTGATGTAATTAATGCTTATTGATGTTTTGGAAGCACAGTAAATTTTATCATTTGAGCACAAGGGAAAGGGCAGTAACACTGATCTAAATGATGTGAAAAGAATTCTGCCTTAATGGATATTTAATGACAGCCCAGCGAGAGCTATAGATTTGAGCTCTTTTAAAATGTGTAAAATGTTATAAACAACAGTAAAGGGAGAAGTGAATAAAGTATTCAGAACATGGTTTTGCACTCCATTTTTCAAGTTTTCAACTGAAAATACTGTTGTTAGGAGGAAAATAGAAGCAGAGGGGGATTCATCTCACTTCTTAATAACCTCTCTTTCTGTATACCAACCCAAGCTCAAAAAAATGCCCATTGGTGCTGAGGGAAAAATGAATAGAAGCCTTATTTCTTACCTCACTTTCCAGCAAGTAAGATATGCCAAGGACTTGGGATGATCAATGTGAGGAGATGGCTAGAAGTAAGTTTTTTTTAAAAAAGGTTCTTTTATATGGGCTGTATTAGGAGCTAACAAGCTGAGGCTTGTTGGACTGATACTGCAAGATGCAGTAGTTCCACACCTCCCTGGAAGATGTTAAACAACCATGGTTGTAGTGTTATGACAGCAGTTAGACTTCAGGCCACAGGGAAGGATCTTTCAGAAGTGTTGTACCACAGGTTTGTATTTTAAACATAATATATATTTTGTGGGTTTGAGACTTATGGCAGAATCTTCTAGTGATGATACTGTTGCTGGGAGGAAAGTGTGGATGTTTTTTGGCCCTTGAGTCACATTGGGAAATGGTGCTGATCTGAACCACTTGAAGTTCAGAGTTACATGATGTCTCACTTTTTCTCATGCTGTTCTTGATTCAGTAGAAAATGTAGAACTATTTTAGAAACCTCATTGAAACAGAATGCCTCTGTTTGGTTTGTCTCTGGTCCCTAAACACATCTGTTAATGGGAGAGTGGATAGTTTTAATGAGCAGGATACACTGTGTTATTTCACCTTTGTATATTTGCTCTCCTGTATATTATTACTTAAGTAACTATTTCCATGACCAAAAAATTAAATTCTTCATACCAGACTTTCTGTAAAGACTTATATAAAATAAATAACTTGCAGTTTCAGGCAGAGTATACTTACCCCAGTGAATTTATTCAATAACTTTCTGATTAAAATTCATTCTTGAAAACAGAAGATTGCAGACTGGTAAGAGAAGACAGATCCCTTGGATTTCAACTCAGGAAGCTTATTCTGCAGGTCTGTTTGATAGAGCCTGCTGCTGTTCCAGGTTACAGACTCAGCTGTAGCAAGGCTGCTCACATGTTGCACAGATGTGCACACATGTTACACACTTGGGTAGCCACAGAGCCAAAGAGGCAGAAATGATGAATGCAGGCAGCACTCAAATAAACATGAACAGCCCAGGCAGCACAAGCTTATTCCTTCTTGTTGGCTGATCGGGGTTGACATTTGATAGCAGAACTATGAACACTCTCTCTCCCTTGATTCACTAGCACACTTGCATTCAACAGTCCCTTTAATGGTAGCATGGGCCCTAAATATGTCCAGTATCCATAGCCACACCATAGCACCCTTACACAGTCACTAGGATCGACCTTGTTTTTTTTCAGATGCTGAGTCTTTCCACATAGTCTCACGGTGCCTTTCAAATATTCCATAATAAGTTTGCTCTTTCCCATGAGACTGATAAACATAGATAACCTTGTTTCTCTTGTTCTTATCAGCTGCAAAGTTCTGTGTGAACCTTCTCAAGGTTGTGCTTGTGTCATTCCTTTAGTGTTCATTTATCAGTGACTTAGAAGTTCATACTGTCTGCCTTACTGCTCATTAGTGTTACTGTATTTGATGTTCAGGTTATTACGTTTTCTCCTCGTCTTTGTCTCACTGTTAACAGGATATCCTTACAAGCCACATTATTACATTCAGGGTATCCCTAGAGAGACCATCCAGGTAGATTTAAACATGGAGTTCAAAAGGAGTGTTTTCTAATAATTTTTGCATCAGTATATAGGAGGAGAATAGGAGAGAGACTGGAACTTTATTAATTTTACATTAATTCATATACAGTTCTTACGAATCTGGAATGGCTGATTCCTCTGAGGAGGAAAAATGGTGTTATACTAGGAATGATACAACAGCCTCAGTACTGAGTATAGAGCTCATGCTTATAAACTTTGAAGATGTCTGGGGGAAGAAAAGGTACTATATGGCTATACAGGATATCTAGCATGCTTGGAGAGAGTACTTGGAGAGCTATGGTCATGATGACTTAAAATCTCTATGAATTTAATTTATCCAATGAAAGATGCAGCTGATACAGGAACTTGAAAAAAGGGATGTAGTTTCACTTAAGAAGAATATACTTTCTTTATAACCTGCAGTTGGCCAAAGTTTAGAATCAAACTGTGAGTTTATTTTTAAAAGCTGTACTTCTGGTAATTTTAATTAGTAGGAGAAGAGCAGTGTGACCAGATATCAGCTGATATTTTTAGTGGATGATTTTTCCTTTGTGTATCTCATGCCATGCTGCATTTCTTGGTTTACTGCCTACTGTAATGCTATAGCCTGTGTCTCTCTTACCTCTGGCCCCTGCCACAAGCCTACCCCCTGCCTTGGCTGAGCAACCTCATAGTTGGCTGAGCCATGGCCCAGACAGAAAAGGTCTTGGAAGAGAATGCCTTGAGCCTTGCCCCTTCCTTTGGCAGCCTCATTCCAACTGGGGCTCTAGGCTCTGTCTCACTTCCAGTTCTGCTTTTGAAAATGATTTCTGTTGATGGCAGAGTAGCTATGATTTAAACACGTTTGGTTTCTAGTTTTATAAAATAATCCCCAAAGTACCCGTGGCATATTGTAATAAATCACTGAATACTGTACATAACAGTTTAAGAAACAGAAAAGATACCCCAGTGATTTTATTTATTAAGGTTTTACTCATGATTAAGAAAAAAAAAATAAATGCAAGTAACAAAAATAAAAATAGATGCTATACAGTTGTCTTGGTTTCAGCTGGGATAGAGTTAATTTTCTTCCCAGTAAGGAAGAAAGTGGTCCTGGTGCAGTGCTGTGTTGTGTATTTAGGATGATAATAATGTTGATAACACACTGATGTTTTAGTTGTTGCTGAACAGTGCTTATATTAAGTCTGAGAACTCTCAGTTTTTCACACTGGCCTGCCAGCAAGGAGGCTGAGGGTGCACAAGAAACTGGAAAGGGGGACAGCCGAGACAGCTGACCCCAACTGGCCAAAGTGATATTAAATACCATATGACATCAGGCAGAACAGTAAAATGGGGGAGTTGGCTGGGGGGAGGGATTGGCTTGCTGCTCAAGGACTGGCTGGGCATCAGTTAATGGGTGGTGAGCAATTGCTTTGTGCATCACTTGTTTTGTATATTCTTTTATCACTATTATTATTTTCCTTTCCTTTTCTGTCCTATTAAACTGTCTTTATCTCAACCCACAAGTTGTACCTTTTTTCCAATTCTCTCCCCAGTCCCACTGCAGGGGAGTGAGTGAGCTGCTGTGTGGTGCTTAGCTGCCTGCTGGGTTAAACCACAACAGCAGTGCAAACCATTCAGTATGCTGGAAGATAAATGCACCCATGAAAAATACTATTTGTAGTTTGAAATCAATCAATACATTAATTCTGAAGAGAGATTGCATCATATTTCAAAAGAAATAATCTGAAGGGGGAAAAACCTCAGTGCAGTATTATGCTCTTCATTAAGTAAAGCACTTGAATAGTCCTTCACTTTGAGGTGGAATCTGTCAGATTTCAGTGTAATTGTACAATTGGTATAACGTGGTGCTGGGTGAGGATGATAAAATTCTCTCACGTAAAGAGTGTGTCAGCATAGGAACAAAATATAAAGGGAACAGGTTGCTGCTGAGATGAGCATTTAGCTGAACAGCGACAAAGAAAAAAGTATTAGAGATGGAGAGATGTGTAAAATAAATCAAGAGAGTATTACTTTGTTAGAAAGCCTATCTGAGCTCTTTCATAGCCATTGTGTGCTGGCAATGCCACAGTTACGTTCCAAGTGCAGAGCTATTAAGATAAGGGGAACGGACAGTGACAAGTGGCTTGATGGGCATCCCTTTTCAGTCCTAGCAGCAGCATCCGACCAGCCTCGCTGTGCTGCTGGCAGAGGCAAGAGCTTGCTCATTGTTTGCTTTGCTTTCACTTCCACAGCTGGATAGGCTACACTTAGAGCTTCAAGTGCCCTTGAATGTTTTCTAAGAGTTTTCCAGCAAAATCAGAGTTCTTGGCTTCATCTTGTTGATGTGGAAAAATAAGAAAGTGAAATAACTGTGAGTAGGTTGTTTGTATACAACCTAATCAGAAAATGCAGCTGTAGGTGGAGGCTGAAGTAGTGCTGGCCTAACTAAGCTAAGGTGGAGTTGCAGCCTTGGGGAGCTTCCATGTCAGGCTGCTTATCCCACCGGAGGATGTAATGGCACAGCTGCCCAAAATGCTGACCTTTGCCTTTCATAGCTATTTGAAGCAACCTAGCAGCTTCTGAGGGGAGCTGCACCCTTTGCCTGCTAAAGACTCAGATACTGCTGGGTACTTGTATCTGCATGAGCAGGCACAAACAGTTACAGGAGTTTTCTGCCTTCTTTCAGATCTAGTATATGAGAGCTGGTCATTTCCTTAAGAGCAGCTGCATTAAGACAGCTCAAGAGTCTGTGGCCTGTCTAGATTATGAATTCCTAATCTTAAACGGTATCATCCCTTCAAACACGAAAGTAGCCAGTGTATTTTCTGCAGCATGGCTGATTCTCCTTAACTATGTCCCACTAAAATCACAAGATATAGATACTGAGAAATAGCAAGAAATGGTATCAACTAAGTTGTATGTGCAAATGATAGCCACATTTTTCCAGGCTGTTCCAAACCTTTGCCACCTCTAAGATCTGTGTGGTAGACCACTACCTCAGCTGTTAAATAGAATAGGTTGGTAGCTCCAAATTATGGAATCAGTATGTAAAGGAACAATTATTAAAATTGCAATTTTAAAACTTTTGATCAAAACCTATTAGAATTCTGGGGCATTTAAATAAAAATAGTTAAGATGACTAAGATGAACATGAGATTTTTACATGAATGTAGTAATTTGACCTTGGCTGGATGCCAGGTGCCCGCCAAGTGTCACATCCCCCCCTCTCACCCCATTCCCCCCTTCTCTCAGGTGGACCAGGGGGAAGAAATTAAGATGAAACTCTTGGGTTAAGACAAAGGCAGTTTAATGAAAAGCAAAGCAAGGCTGCTTGTGGAAGCAAAAGAAAACAAAGATTTATTCTCTACTTCTCATCAGCAGGTGATGTCTGGACCCTTTTTGGGAAGCAGGGCTCCAGACACGTAACGGTTGCTCTGAAGGACAACAGAATGTGACCCCATCCGCTCCCCCTCCCCCCCCCGCCCACCTCCTTTTCCTTTGTCTCTTTGTT
>JANIJG010000421.1:111746-162818 GCA_024611175.1 Megaceryle torquata | reverse complement strand
CCAGCCTTGGTGCTGTGTGAGCCCTGCCCAGCAGCAGCCACAACACGGGTGTGTTATCAGCACCTTTCCAGCTCTCAGTGCAAAGCACAGCACTGGGAGGGCTGCTGTGGGAAAAATAACTCCAGCTCAGCCAGACCCAGTACAGTTGAATATGTTTGTTTTGCTTGTATTGAGTGAAACTGTTTCTTGCCTTTAGATAAGCAAATAAAAGAGGTCAGTGAAATTTTAGGCTGGTAAAATTGCAGTTTATCAGTTATGACCTGTGTACAATTTCTGTAACAGAAAGAAAGGAGTCTTCCATTATACAAATTATTTACAAATAAAAGCTGAAAGAAAAATTATTATTTTAAACAAAACTCTTAATAATTCATGGCAATAAACCCTGTAGTTTTTTAATAGCACAGTTACAAATTTTCTGGATTTTCTCCTTTTTTAATTTTTTTTTTCTTCATTTATTTTTTTTTTTTAATCTAAAAACTTGGCTTTTAAACTGTCTATTTACATGTCTTTCACATAGTCCTAGCTTCACCAACTGGAGAGAGCTGCCATGCTACTATTTCCCCCCCTCCCCCCCTCAACTTTAGAACATGGAATGTAAATGTTAGACTATTCCTTATTAATAAGTATGTTGGAGTCTTGAGGAGAAGTAAAAGGATATGAGTTTTTGTTTTCAAACCTAACAGTGACAAAGAGGAAATAAGGGTGTGACAAGAAGCCAGTGGCAGTTTTGTTAACTTCAGAGTTAAGAAGAGTGAGTAGCTTTTGCATATATAAGCAGCCACTTTATCCATGGCTTTGGCTCCTTGTTAGACAGAGCTGCTTCTGTTGTTGGTTCCAGTGCAGGAAAGGCAGGAGATTTCAATACCTGTTAACACTTTTTTTAGTTGAAAGCCAAATGATTTAACTGTATTACATGATGATGACTAAAATCTTTCATCCCTGTGATTATTGACATCCTTGTTAACTAGATGTATGATTGGGGAGAATGAAAAGATAATTTGCAGGAAATTTTAAAAAGGTGATCAAGAAGATCTCTGAGCTGTGTAATAGTATTTATGAAGAACTAAATGAAAGGAATATAATTCTAACCAGTGTGGTTCTGTGGAAAGTAGAGGTGTAGTAAACAGTGTGCATATGTATTTTAGCAGAGCAGAGCAGCGTATGGTTTGTAAATACACTGACATTTCTTCAGGGCTTTTCATCTCAGTGTTTTTGATTAATAAATAAACGTGGCACAAATTAAATGGACTAAAACCTCAGTAACTGTAACATCCCAAACCAGTAGCTTCTGATTTAGTGGACCCATGGGATTCTTTCCATGGGAATTCTATAATTTTTTTTTTTAGTGACATGGAAGAAAGCTTTCATGCTAAGTTGGGCTTAAACAAAGCTGTGTTTTAAGATAGGCAGAAGTATGATTTTCTAGAAAGAACAAATTTAGAATAGATTTTAGGACTGGAATTATTCTCTTAGAAATATAGACCATGAAAAAGATACGGGTGACGTGGTTGTTGATCAAGACAATGTGAACTATTACAGTGGGATTTTTCTGACAGGATCAAAAGGGTTGCTAGAATTATTGAATACATAAACAGAAGTGACAGGTAGGGTTGGGGAGATGGTGAGACCTCAAATATGTATGTTCCTGAAATATTTAGGAAAGTAAGCCTATATGCCAAGGGACATCTGGAGTTGATTTTCTTCACCTTGCAAAAGAGAAAATTAAGAGGAAGCATGATAAGAGTATATCTACGTAAGGACTGAACTCTGATAATAGGGGTTCCTTCAGACTGGTTGAGAGAAAAGTTAGACAGTTTAGACATGATCTAAAAATCAAAGATAAGTAGGGTCAGACTAGTAACAGCAGCTAGTTTTGACAGGTTGATGTGCTGTCCTTCAGTGAAATGTTTTACAATCTCAACAGAACATTCTTTTAAACCAGGTTATAACTTCTGCAGTAGATTGATTCAGTCCTACAGTCTGTGTTGTGTTAGTCAAGCACATTAGCTCCATCACTGTTTCTGAAGTCCATGAACCTTTGGTTCTTGAGCTGTCCCAGCTGGTCCTTAAATGACATCTAGTAAGCTGCATTTACCCACTGTTCAAAACCTGCATACACCATGTTGCTGAGGTAAGATAATAAATTAATGTTTTGGCTACTGCCTTTTAGGTGACATTGCTTGGTTTTGTTTTAAAGTATCTAGAAGCACTTTCTTGGGAGTTTAGCTACAACAAATTATTACATTGATTTTTGTTTATACTTCTTTCTTATCATCAGTGTTGGTAGCCCAGAAAGGACATGACTAGATCTTTCAGCTGGGAAGTAGGTGCTCTATGGTTGGAAAGGAGAGCTATTCAATATAAATGCAAAAGAAAATTTGGGAGGGTGACTTCACTGTGTAGATAATCAGATTGTGATCAGATATCTGAGAGCCTCATGATCCTGTGTTACAAAGCTACGCTACAACAGTGTCAGCCAGTAAGATACCTAATTAAATATTCATACCTTGAAACATAATCTTTTGCTTTCCTGCCCTAGAAAATGGAAATAAAAGAAAAATCCAGTTAATCTCTAAATACTGTGCTATTTTTACAAGGAATGATCTATAGCTTGAAAGAACAGTGATAAAATCTGGCATTTTTATTGTGTTACATTTCACATATTCCAAGAATATCCAGAATTTTCTGTTATTTTTCCAATGCATGAAGACCAGTGTTGGACAACTTAGTTAATTACAGATAGTTACAGCCTTATCCATAGATGAACAAAATCTATTCACATGAAATAAATCAGTATCAAACTGACTGGTACAAGTTTGCCTCATGATTACTTTTTGCAGCTGTCTTACAGTACATTGTCCATGTGTGTTCTGCATGTGCCCATTTTTCTTCCTAAAAGTAGCAAAGTGAGAACAAATGACACCGTAGTTAAAATACTCACCTGAGTCTTTGGAGATCTGTGTTTCTGGCTGTGCTGTAGCATTTCTTTGTAACCTAAGGCAAAGTAGTTAATTTCTGAGTTTTATGTAGTCATATAAAAGGGTGTCTTTATTATGTGGGGATATTACCTTGGCAGAGTAGAATATATAGTTGTCCTTGAGGTAATAGGAAATAAGGTCCTGACTGGGGAAAAGTATTTAAGCATTTGCTCAGCACACTGTATGTACTTACATATGTGCTTGGAGCTGCATATAAATTTAAGCAGTGCCTTAATAGGATTTTTTTTCTTGAACTGAAGTCCAAGTTAAAGCCTGATGGCTATTCCTGCATTAGCAAGCAAAATAGCCCAGTAAGAGCAAGATGGCAGAGTAAGATAGTTGGTGCTGAGAACCAGAGTGCGTGTTGTGTGGTGGTGGGTTATGCTGTATTAGCTCTTGTCTGATGATTTGAACTGAATCACTTCGGATACTGACCAACCAGAGTGAGTTCAGCTGATGTGATGGAGATGGTGATCCTGTGAGGAAAGGCTGGGGAGCTGGGCTTGTTCAGCCTGGAGCAGGGATGGCTTTGGGGGGACCTGACAGCAGCCCCCCATGCCTACAGAGAGATCATGGAGGAGACAGAGATGGAGCCAGTCTCTTCACGGCAGTGCAGAACAAGAGGGCAAGAGACAATGGCCATAAGTTAAAACAGCATGGACATAAGGGAAACGTTTTCCATGTGAGGACAGTCAGGCAGTGGCACAAGTTGCCCAGAGATGTTGTGCAGTCTCCAGCCCAAGATTTTGAGCCATCTGGATGAGGTGCTGTGCAGCCTGACCTGACCCCAGAACTGACTCTGCTGTGGGCAGGAGGTTGGACTAGAGACCTCCTGATGTTCCTCCCCATCTGAATGATCCTGTGACCCTTTGAATACCAGTGTTAGTTGGAGTGCATGAGCTGTGCTCCTGAGGGTGTGGTGTTAAACACAGTGGGAGTGGGCCTGATTAGGGCATTGGCTTCTGAAATGCTAATGCCAGCTTAGTGCCAACATACATGCACCCTATGCAAAGTCTTTTGCTTTTCATTGACAAGGAATTGCCAAATCCTCTCTCTCACCAAAAAACCAAAACAAACAAACAAACAAAAGGTCTTGTTGGCATCTCCTGTTGATTGCCTCTCTCTCTTGCTTTCCTTTTGTACTGGTTTCAGTCTCTGCACCTATTAATTTTAGAAGCTTTTTGTGTCTTTATTGTTCTTTAGAGACTTAAGAATATTATGCTGTCTGGCGTGCTCTTCTTCTATGACATTATGTCAATCTCCTGCTTTCATAACTGTCTTCTCAGTGTTCTGTTGTAAATCCCTTGAGCTGGAACTTTGCTGCTATATCAGCTTAAGCCTGTGGATGTAGTTAAGACACTGTCTTTTCATGTACCATAGAACTTTTCTGTCTACAATTTCTTGGGCTGTCCGGTTTGAAAGCGGCTTTATCCTGCTTTGGAATATCTGGTGTGTTACTTCCTAGCTCTGTTCTCTTTCATTTTTTCAGTGGTAAAGTTTGCAAAGGATCACAGTTTTAGCAGAAAAATGAGAGAACTGCAGTGGTAACCCCAAATACACAACTAAACCATTTAAAAACAGAGTGGATGAAAGTGAAAAACTTCAGTAAAATAATTAGAAAAACACAAGTAAAAATGATAAGAAATAAATACAAATTTGACTTGGCAAGGGAGGAGTCATAATATGCATGACTGTGTTATGACCATGAGATCATGATGTTTGTGTCTGCCTTCATGGAGAGCAGACTGCCTGTGTCTGTACTAGACTGTACTTGGTCCTGGTGGCTTCTTTTGCCCCATGTGATGCCCTTGTGGCCTTAAATGTAATTACTATTATTTTTTTAATTGTTTTTTCTTACTTTAACAAACCTGAAATAATAAGAAAAATGTGTTGTTATCTGTGGTGGGGTTTTTGTTTTGTTTCATAGCATGTGTTGAAGGCCATGACACATAGCTCTGAGTGTATTGAGGTGTTTATACCAGGCAGCTTTGCCCACGTCATTGGAGAACTGTACAAACCAAGGACACACAAATCTTATGCAGTTTTGTCCCTGTCTTTTGTGGGGGGAAAATGAACTTGATTTGTTTAGTTTTGATTTGGAGAAAAGAGTTTGACTTAGAGAGTTTGAAAGTAAGCTAATGCTTCTGTATTTTGGGCAATTGGGAGATTAGAAAATGGCACATACCAGACCAATGGCTCAAAAGAAGCTAAATTTAGACACCAATTGAAAATCTTGGCCACTGTGTTCTCTTTTTTCCCAGGTTTACATTCAATCACACCGCTTTTCCAAAGAACTTTGTGTGGTACCTACTGATAGGCTTTGGTAGATGGTTGTGATGATGTGGCACCAGGACTGTAGTTTTCTTGTTACTCCCAAAAGTGAGCTGAAATGTGACTGGTCTTCAGTCTTCTCTGTGCTGAGGTGTTGTCCCTGAACTGATTCTAATATCCCCTTTTATGTGGTCTTGGTTCTAAATGTGCTGATGCTAGGAATGACCTATGGTACTCAAAGAAACAGAGAGTTATATTCCAGAAACACTTTTATGCTAGCTTTGAATTAATTTTATCATTGTGTTCTGCTCATTTTACCATAGCAGAATCCCTTTGGTGGAGAGAACTTAATGTTATCATTTCTGAATCAATGCAGTTATTAAGCAAATGCTATTGTAGAGTGTTTGTTAATAATGTAGGTACAAAACTTTGGGAGAAGGTGTTTTAGCTTTTACTCCCCAGTTGCTTTAGCAATCCTGAAGTTAAGAAAATTATCATTTTAGTTTGCTAAATGAGTTGGATTTCATAATTGGCCACTGAGAAATAAGAAAAGTTGGATCTCTTGGTGCATTTTTAGCCACCTTGTTTTAGAGACAAGTACTAACATTGTCTTAATACTTAGCTGCATAATTCCTTTAAGAGTAACAAGTCTCAGTAAAGATAGAATGTGATTTTTTTTTTTTTTAATTGGTCTTGTAGTTTTATTTCATTTAAGAGTAATGAATCAATAATATCTCAATCAAATCTTTTTATTTACCATGCTTCATCAGTAACAATGGGGTGAATACCACCAGTATAGTATGTGTGCATTAAAAATATCCAGATGGCTTCAACTTCAATGTTAAAATATTAAAAGAAACCCAGGAGTTTGCTTCAAAACAGTGCTTTTTTTTTTTTTTTTTTTTTTTAATATATATATCTTTTTTTTTTTAGGAGAAAAGGCTAAAAGAAAAAGCAGCGAGGAGAGAAGCCAGGAATAAGAACGCCCAGGTAAGGATTTTCATTGTTTTGATCAAGCTGCTGGTTGTGGGTTTGAAACTGTTTTGGTTTTCTTTTCCTTTTAATGATTTAATTCCTTTTAAGCAACATTGTGGTTATTGACTCCTGAAAGACATTTTCTGTTTGCATGATTTTTCTTGCTCACTTGCTCCAGTGTGGTTATAATGGCTTGCTATGGAAAGATAAGGAGAAAGCATAAATATGTGTATATATGTGTCTGTATAAATATATAAAATGTATGGAAGCTTTTTGGAATTATAGTCTTTTTATTCTTTTTATCAAGGGAGTTGCAGTTTCAGTTGCAGTGCCGATACCAATTTATTTTTTTTTCCCCTCTGAATACTTGGTCATGTTTGTAACTTGCAGACAGTAAGATTTTTAATTTTTTTAGTCATATATCATTTAAACCTGTTTCTGTTGATGCTTTTCTTTAAATAGCAAATATTACATTGACATTTATTTCTTCCCCTTGTTAGACTCATGAAGAAAACCTTTGCTGTCTTTTTCTTTGCATGTTCATTGCTGATTTCCTAGAGGCTGTTCTAGTTTTCCATATTGCTTGGTTTGTGGCAAACTGAGATTTCATTCAGCTGCAATGATTTTCCAGAATGTGGACGGGGTAATGTGTGTCATTTCTCATGCTGCATCTCCTTATGCTACACATGAATAGTTGTGGTTTGTTCTTGGCAGTTAGCAAATATCTTACTCCCTTGAGAAAATCGATAATGTTCTTTGTCCGATTTTTTTTGCAAGCTGGCTGTGTGCTGGGAGGCTTAAGTAGGGGAAGATGCTTTATTCTGTAGTTCTGAAGTGGAAAGTAATTACAGTTTAAGATGAAAAGCCTAGTTACACTAAGTATTAAGTATGATTCTGTCTTCAGAGATGGCAGGCTCTGAGAGCTGTTGGCAGCGTGACTCCCCAATCAAGCAATAGAAATTTTCTGAATGCAATTGAATGCATACTTTTTAATGTATTGAGGAAGCATTTTAGGAAAATTATGGAATGAATGTTTAACATTTATTTTAATATAGGGAGTAAACATTGTTTGAATCAGGCTATATCACATTCATAAATGCTACTTGTTAATTTTGCCTCTTTTTAAGGAATAATCCCCCCCACCCTGTGTCATGCTCTTCGGCAGCTGGAAAAATAAACCCATTTCTCTCAAAAGGATCTGTTTGGTGATACACTTTTCCCATCCTATTCTTTGCCAAGCAGGTGAATCTCCTGGAAAACGAATACGTTGATCTTTATTGAGAATGGTCTGCCCATTTGTGTGGGGTGTGTCCATAGGTACAGATGGGTTAATTGTGGAGCCTCATGCCCAAAACTGAGATAAAACCACAATTTGATGCACTTCTGCCTCTTTTCTGTATAACACTTGCACTTGGAAAGCTGATTTACTAGTCCTAATCTAGTGTGAGATTGGCATATGCTTTCTGTGACAGTACAAACTGTGCAAACCATTACTTTTACTTAATTTTATTCCCGAAGTGCTTAGCTCACTCTCTTCAAGAAGGTGCAAGCCTCAGGAGCTGACATGTCTCCTTGAGAACTTGATGAAAACTGTTGGGCTTTTTCTCTTGTTTAGAGGCTATTTTTTGCCAGAACTGTGTGCAGCTGAGTCCTGTCATTTATCCATGGGGCTCATTTTAGGAAAAGTGCTTCTGCTGGGAAGGGCTGCCAGCTTGGAGTCGGGCTGTTCATGCCTGGAAGTGGGAGCAGTAAACAGTAGATAAAGGTGGCAGTTTCCGTCTGCTGGGTGTCTGAGGAATTAATTAAGAATCGTCCCTGCTTCACAGAATCTTAGAGATGAAGCAGCAGTAGCTGAATCTCTCCATAGTCCGTGTGGGATATGACTCAAACAGCTCCTAGGAGACACCGGGAGGGAGGGTTTTAAAAAAAAAAACCCCCAAACCAACACCAAAAAAACCCCTCAGTAAAACACAGAAAATATTGAAACAGAAACTAGTTTAGAAAATATAGGATGACTAAATCAGGAGTTCAAAAACATTTGCATTTTCACTAGTAATTTCAGAATATGGCTTGTGACCCACTTATGCTGCATATACAACTCCTTTGGCAATTAATAGTATTTTCTTAAAAGAGAAAGCAATAAAGAGAACCAAAAAAGAACAGAAAATGTATTTTTAGCTATATTAATGCAGTTTAGCAGCTGGAGAAAAGGGCTAGATCAACAATTATGAGCAACCAGACATTTCAAAGCAGCTGTGATCCTAATTTGTTGTTGTTTGTTTTATTAACAGCATCTCTGTCACATTATAAACTCCTTGAGTTGCAGAGTATTACTTACTATCTTTCACTAGGATGTAGCACACCAGGTCTGCCATGACCAAAATGGCAATTCACTTTCCCATTCTAAACATTTAATACAAATTCATCAGTTAGGTCTATTGCATGTCTGCTTTAGTCTAATTCTTGTCCTGTTGTTGGTTGTGTCTTGCTGCTGACTGGATAGAGTCTGGCATGTCATTCTTAATGTATGCCCTTTTTTTTCCAAAATGAAAAGGGAATTTGTTTGCAACTAAAACTTCATGGTTTGCTGTTTATTTATTTTCACCTTTCTAAACATATGCTTGTGGGATTTAACCTTAGTTTTAATTTAATCTTAGGTTCTTGGATTGTGATAGTCTTAGTTTTAGGATTTCTCTGTCCTTTTACATGTTCATCCCTTTCCTTTGCCAAGAATCTCGACTTCTTGACTTTTTAAATTAGCCTACTTATAATTTTTTTAACTCCTGGTCTACCCCTTTTATTAACAGCTCTCCATCAGTTTTATAACCCCGTATTGTTTTGAGGAAAAGAGGATGTATGTCCCATTTTGAGTTGTTTAGGTTTGGGTTTTTTTTCCTCTTTCAGTTCAAGCATAAGCCTTGTATGAGTGCAGTTTTTTGTCTGTATGCTAGTAAAAGGGAAAGATCACAGGAGAGATGGGCCTCCTGTTTTTTCTTCTGTTGCCACAGAGGCAATTGAGAGGAAAGTTTTGCTCAGCCTTCTCTGCATCGGGACAGGTCAGGCTCCCTGCAGCTGGAATTGAACAACCAAATTGTGGCACGGTCTGCTGAATGTGCTTGAGCAGGGGATTAGAGGAGTAGGTAGCTGCAGTGTTATTGACTCCACCTTGGATAAATCCCTATTCAATAAATAGAGTAAGAAGTGAGGTCTCTTAAAGGAAGTTCTGGAGAAAGTATTTCTTGTAATTTATGACCAGTCTGTGGTTTTATGGTTTTGAATTTCCTTGAGAACCTCGGTTGATAAACAGACTAATTTTGAATATCAACATCTTAACCGTACTAATTTTCAAACAGGTTTTTTAAAGCAAAATCATGATTTCAAGATCAAGTTGTTAAATGGGAAATAAAGAAATTGCTGATTCTGAACTACCTGTGTTCTGAAAAATTAAAAAAAATCAACATAGTCTTAAATATTTAAGTTAATATTTGAAAATAACTATTATATGCCTGTATGGAAATGTTACCTGTTATTTTGATTTTTGAAAATAACATGTTGATGATTCCAGTTAATATAACACCAAAATTGCTTTAAGTCCTGCCTTTTCTCCAATTAAGAATGTATATGATTAAACCAATATTTCTGTATCATAACCCTGAACAAGTAACAAGGAAGGATTCAGATGATTGATTTGCCAATTATGCATGCTTCTGTGAAGCTTTTCACTGCAGTGACCAGCACACTGAGGATTTTAAGCATATTTATCAGATTGACAATTTAAACTAATTGGCCGTAGCCTTAGCAATTTAATTTTGTAAGCATAATATTCACAACTCTTATTTTTAATCATACGTGGTATATGATCACGGTCTGTGGCTCTACATCCAGTAAGCTTGATGATTTACCAGTTGCTGAGGTGATTTCTTCACAGTCCTGGCAGAGGCATAGATGAGGGAGCCCATGGACCTCTCACATGCCCTCTTTTCTACTGAAGTTCTGCTGGGATGAGATGGATGCACAGTGGATCAACACAAATGCACCTTCATTCCAGTGTCTGACATACCTATACCCTATGCTTCGTTTTGTGTTTGCTTTCAAATTCATGGTAAAAAGAGAAAACTCCTTTTTTCTTGAAATGTTTGTTGTTTTTCTTACTTGTTGGAGTTTCAGTTCTAGGGGTGCTTTTGATGAAAGGTGTAATACTTATTTGTAAGAGCAGAGGAAGAGGATTTCTGGTATGTTATGGAGCACAAAGGTTATTGGATTCCTTGATTGCACATGACTTTCTTAAATTTCTAGGTCATTACTGAAGGAATACCTCCAGTAGCTACATTAAACTCTGGGAAGATGACACTGTTTAATTCATTGTTCTCTAGGGAACTTTTTGTTTCTAGAATGACTATTGTAAGTTTGATAGCATTGGAACAGGTGCTTTGGAGCCATCTTAGACTTCTACTGCTGAGCTTCACAGCCTTCAGCATTTTAAAGACTAAGCATTTTTTGTTTATTTCACAATCACCAATATTTTGGCATTGGGGATTAATATCTCTCTCAATTTTTTTTTTTTTTTTTCATTAAAGGCTTAGCCTGTCTGGACACATTGGATTGAGGGACAAGGCCAATCATATGAGGTTCAGGAAGTGCAAGTGCTGGATCCTGCACTTGGGTCACAACAGTCCCAGGCAATATTACAGGAAAGAGTGTCTGGAAAGCTGCCTGGCAGAAAAGGACCTGGGGGTGCTGATTGACAGCCAGCTGAACTTGAACCAGCAGGTTGCCCAGGTGACCAAGGCCAATGGCTTCCTTGACCTTATCAGCAATAGTGAGGCCAGAAGAACTAGGGAAGTGATTGTCTTCCCATAGTCAGCACTAGTGAGGCTGTACCTTGAATACTGTGTTCGTTTTTGGGCCCCTCACTCCAAGGACATTGAGGTGCTGGAGTGTGTCCAAAGAAGGGCAATGAAGCTGGTGAAGGTTCTAGAGCATAAATCTTAGGAGGAGCATCTTAGAGAACTGAAGTTATTTAGCCTGAAGTAAAGGAGGCTGAGGGGAGACCTTATTGCTCTCTACCACCACCTGAAAAGACCTTGTAGACCTTGTAGCAAGGTGTGGGTTGGTCTCTTCTCCCAGGTAACAAGGGGTAGGTCAAGTGGAAAATGCCTCAAGTTGTGCCAGAGGAGGATTAGATTGGATATTAGGAAAAATTGCATCATAGAAGGGGTTGTTAAGCACTGAAACAGGCTGCCCAAAGAAGTCTTTGAGTCACCATCCCCAGAGGTATTTAAAAGATGTTTAGATGTGCTGCTGAGTGATGTGCTTTAGTGGTGGGTTTGGCAGTGCTGGGTTAATGGTTGGACACAATGATCTTTCCAACTGAAACTATTCTATGATTCTATGAAAATCACAAGATTGAAAATTGAAATAAGTATATGCCAACATGTATGCATTTCTCTCTTCCTCTTAAATGGTGTGGGGTTTGTTATCTTTTATTTAGATTGTATAGTTACAAATGACTTTTGGTAGTTGTAGAATTAAGGAGTGCTCTGGCACCGATCCACCCGGGCTCTTGAATGGGGATCAGCAAATAACTGAGTGGCTACTTGAGTCACTGCTTGAGCTCTGTTTCCCTTTTGAGTATGGGAGGTATATATCATTCCAGTTCATTCTTCCTCTTTGCTTGTATCCGTGGGTATTAGGAGCAGGATTCCACCATCAGGTCCCTCCCTGGCTATGGCAGTGTGCTGGAGCACAAGGAAAGCAATATGAGTGCCCTGTTAGTCTTGCATAGATGACTTTCTGAGGCTAATGATGAAACGCCAGGAGTTAAGGTTATATACATTTTTCCATTTGAATGCACATTTCATCAATTCAGGCATATTTCAGTTCAATATATATATCTAGAAAAACAGTAGGTACACAAGAAACCAGACAAGAATGCTTTGTGCATTGTAAAGTGCAAACACATATTCAAGGGCAAAGACCTTCCCACCTGAGCTTCTGATTTCAATTTCAGCATTGAATGTTTTTATGCTAACTCTATAGCACCATGTTCTGTAAACTTAAATAGGGGAAGAAGAGAGCACTGGGACTTTGCTTTGTGATCACTGTCCATCAATATATAAACATTTCATTTTTTAATATGCTCTCTTGTTAAAGTGGAAAGTGTACAATTCAAACATAGCTGACCACTTCAGTGTGGTTTGGAATTTATATGGAAGTTAGCCGCATCTTTTCTTCTTGGCTTCCAAAATGTTCTTCACTGATTTGATGTCCTCCTCAACAGTCTTAGTGGTGACTTCACCCATGCCTGAATCTGGCCAAGGAATAAGAGCAATGGACAGTACTGGAACAGCACATCCACCAGAATGAAAAGAGGAAAAAATTAAAAGAAACAAAGCAAGAGAAAACCCCTTAAAGTCTTATAAACAATCCTTGAGGCATTTTCATCTTAGTAAACAGACTGCTATATGAAGTTAATTAGAATGATACTTCATTTGTTAATCTGCTCTATGCTACTATTCATTAGTATCTAATAACCAGTATTTGAAATCCCTCTCCATCTAAAGCACAAAATTTAAAGCTTTTATACCAAGTTTGTTTGCTGTGTTCCATGTATGTTTTGAGCAGCAAATCAAATAGTTTATTAGTGTAGTGTTCATGTTCTCTTTGTTTCATCACAGTCATTTGATGCTTTAACCAATACAGTACATTACAATTGCCTGGAACTGAACTTTTGGGGATCTAAATCCTCTTTTCTACCTCCACCCTCAATCCTGAAGATGTGGGAAACCCCAGACAATCCAGAAGTAATGATCTGAGGCTTGCAGCAACTTTCACACAAAACTTTTATTTAGGAAGTGGAAAATCTTTCCAGATTGGTACATGTTTTTCATGTTCTTTTATGAAAAGCATGTGTATTTACATGCCTCAGTTCTGTCTGTATAAATATTATGCAGATGGTAGCTTTTCACAAGTAAGCTGTGTCAGGCCATTCAAATTTGTTTATTATTTTGCATCTAGATTTGACTTGGTGTAACTCTGAGCCGCTTCCTAGTTTTTAAGTGCTAGAAGCTTTTTAGATTATAGACTTCAGATGCAAGAACTCTACTCTGCTGCCTATCTCAAGTATGAGCTTTTTAAGAATGAGTTAATTGGCTGATGAGCAGGTCTAATCTTTCAGATGTGTTTTGATGATGCTGACATCCTCATGCAGTAAGGAATTGTAGTTAGTTTTAAATTAAGCATCTCTGTTTTCTCAGCATCCTCCCTGTTTATATTCTTGGAATGTGTTGCTTGCAGTGTTGTATATAGTCTGCTATAGCTACTCTCAGCAGTTGTAATTGCTACTAGTGATGAAAATTGATTTGTGCAATCAGAAAACCATTATCTGCATTCTGACTGATAATGCTGTAGTTGCCAACATTTAAAAATTCTTCTGGTGGCTGTTTTTTCAGAATACTCAGGGTTCATGCAGTCACCAGGATTCCAGCTGCTTTATGCTGAATTTTATGTGAGTGTTAAAAGAAAAGGAAAAAGCTATTCATTACTTTTGCAATTTTTTTTTTTTTTTTTCCACAGAGTTTTTAAAGATTTAATGTTTTCTCAAAGTCCTCTGCCAGATACACTAGATCAGGCATAGTGCAGTATCCCATGTTTACCATAGCATGCAGAGTTTGTAACAGGTTTTCTGTTCTTTATCATCTGCATTGATAAATCAAACAGTTTGTTATTAGGAAATGCCAAGCTAGTAACTAACAGATGTGGTTATTTATCAGACTACATGGGTAGTCTAGTAAGCCCCATCTTCCCCCCCAAATGGAGTACTACCTTCTCTTTGAAGGAGTTCGTTAGGACCTGTGCCTTCCTGTGTTTCTCTGTTGGCTCCAGGACTCCCTCAAGGTTTCTTTTTCTTAAGCCAATGCAGAATTTGTAATTTATATTTTCCCCCTTCATTTCATGTTTTGTTTCCCTCTTCCCCCCCTACCCCCCCAGTCTCCTCTGAATTGTTTTGAGGATTTCTAGGTTTCTTATCTCTTCTTTCCACATCCCCCTTTTCTATTTCTTCCGAAGGAGCTAAATTCAAGCTGCTACTCATTCTATTTGGATACTTTCTGCCTTGTGGAAACTAAGAGCAGAGGCAATGGGGAACAGCAGGAAGGAAGGTAATAGCATCAACTGGGAGCAAAGCCTTAAGAAATGTGCTTGGTAGTTTTAGGGAAAAGTTTTGTGTATGGTTTTGCTTGTTTTGTTTTCTTGTTTCTATACTGTCTCACATTTTCCTGTCATTCCTTCAAATAAACACATACTACTTATATTTTGCTGGGCCAGGCAGTTCCAGTACTTCTGGTTAAATGTTGATTTTTCCCATCCCATCATTCTTTTATTGTAGGGAGATGGAAGAGATTCAGTTTCTATTACTCCTTGCACACATGTATCTTTTCACAAGAAACCTTTTAGTAGAAAAGTATCAGCAAAAGTTCAAAGCTAATTACTTGTATGCTCAGAAAAGCCAGAATTAAAGTTGTCAGTGCTTGTTCCTTGATGGATAAACACAGTGGTGCAAACCAGGAGAGATGACTCATTTTCTCCCTGTCTGCTTGCCTGCATTTCCAGCTGAGCTAGAACCTAAACTCGGAGTTTGTAATAAGGAGTAGAGGAGATAGTATATTTTCCAGCTGTTCAGTGTTTTCATTTGCATATGGTGAGAGTGCCACCCGTTAGGAAAATGGATTAAAAATCTTTTGACAGACAGCAAGTACACATAAATTGTGATCTGATTTATTGCTACCATCCTTATTTCTATCATTTATTGGGTTTTTTTATATTATTTTTCTTCCCCAAACTTTTGTGCCTTTTGACTATATTTCCCAGAATATTCAGGTATCATTCATTGCTAACATTTATTTTGTCAAAAGCAGTTGGATCTAGGAAATGCGAGTTCTTTTCTGGACTAGAAATTGTGATATGTAAATTGTTTTTTAATCTGTGATAGAACTAGCATGGACTCATATGATGCCTGGCTTGTTTATTGTTGTTGTTGGATTTGGGATTTATTTATTTATTCTATTTTATAGAGTTGTGGGGTTTTGTGGGTTTTGTTTGGTTGGTTGGTTGGTTGGTTGGGGTTTTTTTAATGTTTTCTCTGGGAGGTGTAAATCCAGGGAGCCTGTGTGATTGTGCTGTTCTGGACTGCTGCAGCTTAGAATGGATGTAGTAGAAAGAGGTCCAGAAAGCATGAAGAAAACCTCAAAAAAGCCTGATGTTATACAGGAAGGAAAACAAGTGAGGTGAAATACCAAGACATTTCCTAACTGAAGTAAGAAAGTGCAGCCCAACTCAATGTTGTTTTACATTCACAGCAACATCTGGGAAGGGAACCTTGTAGTTGCAGGGGTTTGTACTTATTCTGGGCTTCTCTCATACAGAGCTTTCCAGCTATTGAAATGTTCAGCCATATCTACCTGTGTGATGTTAGTTGACTATATTTCATATCTACCACTTTAGGCTAATTAGAGGTCACCATCAGCTCTTTTGTTTGTGACATGGGAGAAAAAGCAGTTCCATATTTTCAAAAATGGATTATTTCATTTTCACTGTATGTTGTCCTCTTGCTTTGTGGAAAATACTTATAAGTAGCATTGCTTTGTAAGCAGTTATGCAAGGTAGATACTACTGATAGAAAGGTAGGTTAAGGATTTGTCAGTAAGGAGAAAATCTTGATTAAAAGCTCAAAGCATTTCTAATCCTCCTTGTTACTTGATTTTTCTATGTGTAGTTATATGGATAGCAATGTACTAGTTTTATGAAGTACACCATTAATGTATGATCTTTAGGTTACTCTTTATGAGGTACAATAATTCAGTATATTATATTAAAAAAATCAATTCTTCAAATGGTTGTTCATAAGGATGATTTGGTTTAAAAAATCAGTCAGCAGCATGTAATAGGATTAGGCTTGGTTTATACAAGTGTATTGCTCTCCTCTGTTCATTCTTGCTGGACAGTCTGCCAAAGCTTTGAAATTTTCAGCAAGAGAAATTGTGGGTGGACGAGGGAAGGTGATTGATTAATTACAGTCACAGTCAACTTAGGTTTACAGGATTTACATGAGCGGCTGTTTGAGCTGAAAGCTCATAAAGATCATTAGGCTTCATTTTAAATGGCAATCTCAAACAGTCCATTTTCTTTGATAATTCATGTGCTGTTAAAAATGCCAAAAGTTATTAGCATTTTTTATTTTCCATCACATAGCATTCTAGTAGATCACATACCTACAGAAGTAATGCTTAGGGCAATTATCACCGTTCAAGGTATTTACTAACTTAGTAGATACACAGAGTTTATGAAATTCATCCTTCCCAGACACTTGCATGGCAAAATTCTGTGAATAATACAAAAGATATCCTGCTTTTTTTGGTTAGTATTATATTATTCTGATTGAGTTTTTAAAGTCATTCCTGTGCTGTAGAACTCTCAAGTTCACTGATACTATTTTTCTGATACATGTTTAAGACTTGCCACTGTTTCTGTGATGCTATTACCTCTAGAAAGTTTAACTGGAATGAAGTTTAGTTTACCTTGATGAGAAGTGCAAATGGAAATAATTATCCCTGAGCTGGTTTAGCCAGTGAAGTATTAGGGCAGGGATCATGGTCTGAGCACATGTTAAGAGAGTGAGTGGTGGAAAGTGGGTTTTTCTCAGATCAGAGGCTGTAGGTGAAGGCATCTTTTCTAGAGTGTAATCTGTCACACTTGGGTCAGGAGATACTTTATACTCACAGAGCTTAGGTTGGATCAATCAATGTATTCAATCCATAGATGGATTGAATGATTACATGAATAACACAGATCTACAAATGCTGTTTAGTCTCCGTTGGATCTTATTTTGAGAGCTGTTGTCTGCTTCCATACAGCACTAGAAAACTGTTCTTGGGATATGGAATAGCAATTCTTGTGCTCTGTTACAGCTAAAACAAAGATAGTATGTATAAAAGTGAAAATAAGAATTGTTTACTCAGTGCTTTCAAAGAAGAGGTTCTGGTGTAGACAGTACTAAGTGACTCATTTAGCTTTGCTCTCAGTTATTTTCTGACTGAGAATAATATCTTTCTAGGTGTAAACACATAAGTTTTGAGTTCTTTCCAAGTTAATTCTTTCTACTCTGGGGTATGAACATTTTATTAAATCCTTTTGTTTTGGAGTTTCAGTTAGGCCATCAATCGTGTATTCATCAAATCTGTCTTGGACAAATATTCAATACTAAGTTCTGAGCTCAAGTCTGCTCTTCATGGTAAAATAGGAGCATGTTAACTATCCATTTGTAGTATCTGAAAATGGTTCTTCATCATGTGCTATCTTAAAAGGTTATTTTGTATCATTATGCTTTAAGGAACAGTTTCATTTACTGGCTAGATTTTCAGTAACACTAAATACTTTTATTGCTACTTCTGATGATATAACTAAGAGTTGTCAAACATAAACTTTATGTAAGGATTCTAGCTATATCTTGGACCCACAGAGATGATTAGAAGCTTGCCTGTTGCAATTATGCAGGTATTCCACTGCAGCACCTCTTCACAGCATTCCTTCCTGAACAGCACAGCTTTGTAGAGTGGTGAAATTCCTGTTTATTATTGGTATACTCAGAAGTAAAAAGCAGAATGAAGAAGGATGCTGTAGCATTAAAAAGATGAAAGAAGTATTGGAAAAATAACTTCACTGAATTAAGGAAAAAAAAAAAAAAAGGAGCCTTGTTGAACATTCTGGCATTCATGTGTCCTCCCTTGAATTCCATCACGACTTCATTAAAAACAACATCTTCCAGGAGTGATGTGAAGGGCTCTATAAGGGCACCTTGGTGCCATGATAACAAGCATCATAAAAATCAGCCAAAATTCAAGTTGCATGTATAAGTAAAAGAAAATGTTATAGATGTATTGCAAGGCACCAACACTAAAAAGTAATTTTTTTTTTCTTCTGTCTCTGCCTGTAAGCCATTACCAATCTCACAGACCTTGGAGAGACTAAATACTATATCTCATCAGAACTATCCACAAAGGAATTAGGAAAAAGAACAACAGCAAAAGTATGAGAACATTTAACCAAAATTAAGAGGCTTCACATGGTGCAGGAATTAAGACTTTACAGTTTGTGACTAGTTCTCCTGGCTGTGAGTAGCTAGAGATGTATGTCAGAGTTGACCTGGTATATTTTTTGGTGACATCTGTGGAGCGTCATTATTCATTTCTGCTTTTTGAAGTCATACACAAGAACAGAAGAAACAAACCTTTCCTTCTGAGCAAGAGAAGGAGCAAGTAGAGGTTGATTTTAATTTTTTGGGTTTGTGGTTTTGGTTTGGGTGTTGTGTGTTTGGGGTTGGTTTGTTTGTTTGGTTTGGTTTGGTTTGGTTTTTTCCTTCCCCCAGTAGCTGGAGCAGGAAGAAAAGGAATGCCCATCCTCCCTCTTCATTGCTAATTTTTAAATATCTTTGTGCAGATTTCAGAGATAGGAAGCCTACTCTAGAAGGGATTTACTGTAAAAGGGCATACATTTTGAGACTTGATTTTGAGTAATGATAGTTTACATTCAAGAGCTTTCGTACTGATGTTACCTCAACAACATGTCAGTAGATTGTGCCATTTGATGTATGCTTTGTTTCTTCTTTCTGTGTTTGAAATTTTGTTTTAACCCCACAAGAAACATACTATCTTTTCATTTCTGTTTCTCCCTCTGTGACCCCTTTATGGAGTCACTGTGTTTTATGGAATCCTCTTTTCTTTTTCTTTGATTATTCAAATATGAATGGTTCTCTGACAGAAAGTTTCTGAAAGTGATACTTTTTACCTGTTCTGACCTCTCAGTTTTGAAAACACAAAATTATTTAATATTCTTTGAAATGTTGCTTTCATGTCTTAATTGTGAAGGAAAGGAAGCTACTCTCCTTAAAGAGGTTGTGATCTGATATTATACTACATCTCAGAGTTGTGGTTCTGCAGGTTAAGCAGTTATGACATTTTCTTTAAGAATGTCAACTCAGTGCTCAATTGTGGTCAGCAAATGGGTGATCAGAAGAGAAATACAGAATAAAACAGAAGATGCTTCTGTGACACTGTCAAGAAAAATCTTGTTTACAGGGAGAGTACTGCTGATGTGAAGTACATTACCCAGTGAGAGGTTTTTGAGACTTAGATGGACAAAGCCTCAGCTGACCTAATTGAGTGTTGATAATAGTATCCCTTTGGGAAACTGGCCCAGGGATCTCCAGATATCTCTTTCATTTCCACCTACTTTTCTATCTTTTCCCTAAGCAGCATACTCAATTTTGGTTCCTTCCTCCAGTCATTCTACTTCTAGAGTTAGACCTTGGAGTTTTCAGTTGGTAGGAGGTGAGCAGATAGCAGAGAGTAGCTAAATCTGGCACTGAAAAAAATGACTGTGCCACCTGCTTGTTCTCCAGAACTCATGTCTTAGCACTACACTGTTATATATTTCTTTCTTTAAATAGTTGCAATTTTTCCCAGTGAAATTACACAAAACTTACATAAAGATCCTAGGTGACAGATGTAAAGCAAGGAAACAGCTAAAATTAGAAGAGGTAAAAATAGAGCTTGGGAAGCTATCAGGATGATCTTACCAGCAACAAATTTATGCTGAATTCTGCCAGTTAGGTCTGCTCTGTTTATTAGGTCAGACTGGAGCTCAGACAGAATTCATAGAAAAGAAAAAGAAGTCATGCTGAAAAACATGCATTTTAAATTTTACTGAAGTCTGTCAAAATTTCACACGTCTTTAAAATTGATTGATATGGCCTGGATGTTTGGATTTGGTCTTTGGCAGAAGGAAGGTCCACTGTTTTGATCCTCAAGAGAGGAAGACAGATTATTTATGAACATTTACTTAGAAGCGTATCAGAAATGTGCAACTGAGTAATTTGTGAAAGGACTCTTGATGTCATAGTGTCGCATCACAGAAGGGAATTTTCTAGTAAGTGTGTTTGTGAGGGAATTCCATCCAGCTCTCTCTGTTGCTGGTGAATGCAGCATTTATCTATGCCATGGCAGAAAAGACAGGTTCCTGTATTTACTCTTTTATGCAGTTGCTATAGGGACACAGGTCAGGAATAAGCTTGGGATCATACTCTGCAGCATGCTGGCTTCTTTGTGCAAACTTCTTTGTTCAGAAAAATGCTACATAACTATTGCTGTTCTGAGAGCAATCTGCTTTGATTGTCATGTGTCAAGGCTCAGGGTCAGGACCATCAGCCAGACCTATAACAGACACTCTCTGTTATACCCTCTCCCTCCCCAAAGGCGAAGGGAAAAGGAATAAGGGAGAGAGACTTAGAGATTAGGAAAGGAAACTAGAACAGCTTTAATGAGAATATAATAATGGAATATATACAAATACATACAAAACCATTATTGAACTCAATGCTCCTGTGATGGTAATTATGTCACTGTCACCACTGAAGCTGTGGAGGAGGTACCGGGAAAATCCCAGGCTGTACTCAGCGGTGTTCAGGAGCTGGATTCTAGTACTGGATTCAGGAACACCCAGGTCAGGATTGAAGGCAGAATGGACAGTCCTCCTCAGATGCTGGCCATTGAAGAAGAGGAGCTTGACCCTTGTGATCCCTCAGCTTTATACCAAGTATGACGTGTATGGGATGGAATACCTCATTGGTCAGTTTGGGGTCACCTGTCCTGTCTGCTCCTCCCTGCAGGTGCAGCCTTTTACTTTCTGCACCCTGCAGCATGGCACATGTGATCCAGTAGTGGCCTTGGTCTGCACACCAATCCTTGGCAGTAACTCTAAACATGGGGTGTTATCACTGCCAGCAGCAGACACTGCCTGGGAAAACAGGCTGCTAACTTCAGGCAGTGCAGGCGGTTAGAAGAGCTGAGCTGAAAAGTAAAATCACTGAACAGAATTAGTTCTGCTCTCACTCAAACCAGGACACTAAGGGATGAAAACACTTTATGGGTAGTCAGTGAGGTGTCCTTGTAATGTCTCCATTCTCATATTTGGTAGTGCGGGTTCACATTCACAAAACATCTAGATGTAGATAAAGACTGAGAAATTTGTGCAGATAATATTAGTGACTTCTGATCTATCAAATAAAAGACCAATTCTGTTAATTAGCTCTGCTTAAAAAGGAGTTTACATACATATAATTCATTATTACAAATCCATGAGAATATTTTTTCCAGGTGCTAAAGAAGATCTGCTTTATTGTCTTTTCTGATAGACATTTGAAAGACAATTACCTGTGTAATTCATTAGGCATTGCATGACAAATCCAGTCTTTGGTTGAAATAGCTTTCAAATTTTTAGAAAATCATATTTTTACAGATTGCTAATTGGATTTGACTGTCAGACATTGAGTGAATTAAAATCCTAGAAGGCTTCTTGATAGAAACATAAAAGAGTGTTAAATACAGTTAAGAGTGTTAATACAGCCTGCATATGTAAAAGTGGTTGGTTGTTGGTTTGTTTTTTCCTATGTCACTGGGAGCATTCACATTACCATCAAAATATTTCAAATTTCTGGAAGGATATCCCTTTTTTTGACTGCCTCTTTTAAAAAATGGTTAAAAGAATATTAATATGTATAAATGATTCTGTAATCCAGGGCTCTGATCTGTCTCAATAAGCAGCTATTGATTTAGTGCAGGTATCAGTTTGTGATGGTCTGAGACCTTTATTCTTCTAGAGGCTTTCCTTATGTTAGAATCTGTGAAAATAAGGATGGATTTCTGTGTTAAAAGATGTGGTTTCTGTTTTCTTGTTTTAACTTTTGATGTTAGCAAGAGAAATCAGAAAAAATTTGTTCACATCTGGTTTCTGATAGAACAGAGGTAACATCTGACTCAGTAGCTCATTGTTCCTATATGGATAATGCTGAGTGAACTCTTCTTCCAGTTGTGAATGTTATACAGGTTTTGGAAGCAGGTCTGTAAGACCCTCTGGAGAAATGGAGTGCAGCAAAGTGACTTTGCAAGGTGCCAGGGAGACCTCATGGCTCGAGTAGAAGAGAAGTAGCACAGGGTTGTCTGTGGGCCTGTGGGAGCACTTTTAATGAACAGGTAGAAACTAGGACAGAGATTTGTTTAGTCCTTTTTGCTGTTCTCCGATATTATCTTTTGCTTAGTAACTTCCAGAGAAAGCCAAAGTACAGTGTAAGCTTTCTAACTAGCTTGGGTTGTTGTGTAATGGGTTTTAGTTCATTCTGTAATCCAGTACAGTGTGACTCCTGCAGACCATACTGTTGTTGCTATTCCATTTTAAGCATGAAGTTAAAATTTTTAACCATAATAAATGACCAGTTCTCCTATGTTTTCACTGTCTGTGAGCAGTGCTGCTGGAGTCTTTTGGTTTCAACCATTTTGTCTGTCTTCTGGTTATGGGCTGAGCAGCAGGGTAGAAGAGGGCAGTGTTTCCTGAACAGGTAGTGGCAGCAAGATTTTTCCTGGTAGCTGAAGTCTGAAGGTATTCCAAAGAAGGAGAGTATTTTGTAATTATGTGTGTTATTGAACAAAGTTGTTTGGCCATGGTGAAAGTTCTGTGTTCTAAAACAGAATTGCCCTGCAATTTTACAGTTTTTGTAATGTCAAAACAAACTGCAGATGCTTTCAGTGTGGAATATGCTTTATACTATATCCAGAATATGCACAAGAGAATAATTTCAAACACACAAGCAAGAAATCGAAATTTTCAAGTTTGGCTTTGATTTTTTGTTTGTTTGTTTGTTTGATCTGCTGTCTTTTTGGTGATTTTGAGTTAGGCTTGTACATTGTCCCTCTGCATATTGGTCTCTAAAATTACCTGTGGTAGTAAGATGCCTAGCATCTTTGAAGTTGTCTTTATATAATACCATCTTTAGAAAGGCAAGTTTAGCTGAAGCACTTTTCAGATATTTGTATCACAAGCTTAACAGAAAAGCAATATAGTGTTACTAAAAAAAAAAAAAAGCTACCTGCCCTGATTTGTGTTTCATTATCAAACAAAATCATACAGCATCTTTTCAGTACATTTTATTCTCTGGCTCTTGATTATTGGCAGCTTGAAACATCAAACAGATCTATAACTGCACAAGTTATTCATCCATAACCCTCACCATTCAATGGAAATGTTTTCAGTCGGTTTTTGCACGTCACTGGTTTTAGACAGCTCTATAATGCTGAAACTGTCAGCATAGCCCATCAACCATTACAGCTACAATTTTTCTGTTGTTATAATACATGCATTTTAACTATAATATTTGTAATCAAAGACAGTGAGTTGCTTCTTGGAAAATCATGACAAAGGCTATTGATAAATTACAGTCTATACTGCAGTACCAACAACCATATAACTTGTTGAAGGAGAAGGAGATGTCCTCTAATTCTAGTCACACTTGACAAACTGGCTTTAGAACAGCTTTCCCACTGTAAGGAGCTGCTCAAGGAAGTGAGTCTGCCTTTAGTCTAATTGAACACTAGTACACATTGCTGGTGAATGTAAAGCTCATTTAAAATAGTAGTCTTCGTGGACTGCAATTTTGAACTGTCATTTAGCTCTGAATTCTGAAATGCTAATATTATGCATGCTGCCTAGATAGGCTAAAATACTGGATAACAATTTATTAACCTATCTAAATTTTGCAAACCTTTTGACTGTAGTACTGAATGCCTCATGATGTTTTAATGTGTTTTTTGTCCCAGCAGCCTGTGATCAGGCTTTACTTCGGTTCACATGTGCAAGCAAATACCAGAGGGAGATACTGAGTGAATTTCTTAGACTTAGTTGCTGACACTCCAGAAGGCTGTGCTGCCATCCAGCATGACCTAGACAGGCTGGAGAGCTGGGCACAGAGAAACCTAATGAAATACAACAAGGGCAAGTGTAAAGGGCTGCATCTGGGGAAGAACAACCCCAGGTATCAGTACAGGTTGGGGGCTAATCTGTTGGAGGGCAGCTCTGAGGAAGAGGACCTGGGAGACCTAGTGGACAACAGGATGACCATGAGCCAACAGTGTGCACTAGCAGCCAAGAAGGCCAGTGGCATCCTGGGATGCATTAAGAAGAAGCAGCTCGAGAGAGGTTCTCCTTCCCCTGTACTCTGTTGGTGGGGCCTCACCAGGAGTACACGTCCAGTTCTGGGCTCCCTGGTTCAACAAGGACAAGGAACTACTAGAGAGGGTCCAGAGCAGGATCACTAAGATGATTAAGGGCCTGGAGCACCTACCATATGAGGAAAGGCTGAAAAAGCTGGCTCTGTTTATCTTTGAGAAGAGGAGGCTGAAGGGGAATCTTATCTTTATAAATATCTCGAGTGAATGTCAGGAAGATGGGGCCAGGCTCTTCTCAGTGGTGTCCAGTGACAGGACTAGGGGCAATGGCCATAAACTGGAAAACAGAAGATTCAACCTGAACATGAGGTGATACTTCTTCACTGCAAGGGTAGTGGAGCACTGGAACGGGCTGCCCAGAGAGGTGGTGGAATCTGTCTCTGGACACTTTCAAAAGCTGCCTGGACTGTTCCTGTGTGATCTACTCTAGGTGATCCTGCTCTGGCAGGGAAGTTGGACTGGATGATCTTTTGAGGTCCCTTCAAACCCCTACTGTTCTGTGATTCTGTGATAATGCAGCTGTCACTGGATAAAAAGGTTGATTTGTTAGGGGAAAATGGTCTTAAAAAGTAATGAAAATAATTCATAGCTATGATGTCTGTTTCCATGGTCAATTGGTTAGAGAGGCTATCAAAAATTGTATCAGTAAATTGCATTTAAAGGAATCATAATGAGATACATTGGTTTGGCTTCTGTGATCGGGTCATTAAGTTAGGGCTAAAACTATGAGCAAGTTGTTTGCATATCTTTTACATTAATATATTTTAATATAATAATGATAATTTTAAATGTTAATTGTGGGTTTTTATTATTTTCTGCTTTCTCTGGAAGCTTAATTTAGAATATTTTGCTGAGGATACTTTAGAGTCTGTTAGGTTCCTCATGAATGTGTTTTGCTCTTGTGCTCAGGATTTAACCAATCACCAGAATTTTTTATTTCTTTTTTTTTCCATATGGATCATTAGGGCTGAGGGTTTGGTTTTGGTTTTGTTTGTAATTAGAAGGACAGCATCCTGTGTCCCTCTACAGCGTCCCTTTACAAATTCCAAGCTTTCACAGGAACTAGGAAAAATCTTCCTAAAGCATTTTATAGTTGTGGATTTGGTGCTTGTGATAAATTTCTTGTAAAGTTTTGGTAAGTGTTTTAAGCATATGGCAGCAAGGCTGTTACAAAGTGGTTGCCTACCCATTCCATTCCTCTGTTACTTGCATTTTTGATGCTGTTTTGAAGCAATTGAATTGTTGTTTCTAAATAATAAATGGCAAAGATGTCTAAAGGTTGTGGTGTTGTATTTTTCTCTACTTTTTTATTTCCAGAATTGTTACCATCTTAGGGGAAATTCCTGCTTTCTGAACTTAGATAAGGGCAGTTGTTGTGGGAAGAGGTTCAGCAAACCAGATGACACTGAAGATGGCAAATGAAAAAGAAGTTTAAACGTGTCAATATATAAAATATTGTTGTGTTTTCTACATTTAAATACCTTGCAAACATTTGTTTATGGAGTGGCACTTCTGGTGTGGTACTGCTTGTAAATATTCTTGCTCTGGCTGTGGTATTCACTGTTTGGGTAGCAACGCAGTTTAAATAGAAATTATAGCCAGTTGCCTCAGATTTTCTGTACTCTATAATTTCAACTACTTGAAATGATACTGAGAGCAGGTGTTTAATCTCTCGCTTTCCCCATTATATATATTATCAGATGAGAAAAAGGTTTATTCCTAGGGTTTTTTTTTCTTGTTTGTGGTTGATTTCTTGTTGATGTTGAAAAGCTGAGCACTCTGAAAAGATTTGTTTCATCAGTTGTGATTTCACCTGTTTGAATTCAGCTGCAGTTGAAAAGAATTCAAAACCATAAGGCCTCCAGAATAGCACTTTGTGGAAATCAAGAGGAAACATAATTGTAAAGCAAGCGACTTGATGCAGATGTATTTAATTGGAGGTGCTGTTGTAGCTTCCAATCATCCAGATGTTGTCCTGAGTATTTTTTACATATATCATTATGGCAGCTACATTAATCATAACTGCACCAAAAGAGTTGCATGCTGGCAACAGTTTTAAATTTATTTTTCTTCAATGGGTAATTCATTAAAAACCTACTCTATAGGATATTTTTAGAGTATTGCAACATTATAAATGGAATAATATATCTACTGATACTTGTAGCTACCTCTTCAGTGAGACAGTGAATTTTCTAGCAGAGGAACTTCTACGTAACATGATCTGAGCAGTGAACTGACTAAATTTTTAGTCAGCCACCATGTGATTAAGATTTCTTCAGATAAGGTAAAATACCTGTGTTTGAGCCTTAAATCGCAAGCCATTTTAATAGATATGACTCAGAATGCAGCCACAAACATGAACAGTTAAAGGGGACAGGACGTGTGCATACAATGTGCTCTCAAAGAAAAATGGTTTGAAGCACAGCCTATCTCAGATACTTCAGATGAGTTTAGTAACTTGAATTTATATTTTTCTTTCTGTCTGTCAGTAAAGAGACTGAAATGTGTCCTTGTGATGTTTTTGGGGTAAATTTAATGCCTTTGCCCATCATTTGTCAAATTGCACATTGATTTCTAGGAATACAGCTGTTATCTTTAAACAAGCCAGTTTAAAGATCATTTGCATCTTTATTTTATGGAACTGACCTATGTGTTCAGAAAAAAAGTGTTAAGCTTAACATCTTGTGACAAAGACATGAGAAATATGGAGAGGGACTTTTTATAAGGGCATGTGGTGATAGGGCAAGGGGCACTGGTTTTAAACTATAGCAGGGTAGATTTAAACATTAGGAAGCTCTTTATTGTGAGGATACTAGAACGGGTTGCCAGAGAAGTTGTGGACCCTCATCCCTGGGAGTGTTTAAGATCAGACTGGATGAGGCTCTGAGCAACCTGGTCTAGTAGGAGGTGTCCCTGCTCATGGAAGGGGGGTTGGAAGTAGATATCTTTAAGGTCCCTTACAACTCAAGCCATTCTATGATTCTATATGTTTCATCCTAAAGATGCCTTCTAGTATTTTTTAAGTAACTGTAAATAATACATACTCCACTAATTCACATTTATAATTAGGATTTATTTTAAAAGCCTATAGTTATTCAGGTAATAAGCTAAGAACAACTGAACCTATTCTTTTCAGTGTCATCTAGGCTTACACTAAAGGTGGGGCACTATAGATACAATTTTTTCAAGGTTACAGGCAAAACACCACTACTAGAATATGCACAGAGCAAATGGGGTTAAATTCTAGGCTTCTCTGTGAGCTTTAACCCAGTCAGTTTGGTACCTGCTAAAATACAAGTGCTTTGTCTTGATGAGATTTTAGATGTTGTTTAGATTGGAAAATTGATAATCTATGTGTAATATCTGATTGCTGATGTGCCCATTTTAGCACTTTAAAATATCTTTGAGATCCTGAAATGCTGCAAGAAGCTGCTGTTTTAAGAATCTAGCAGTGTTTGGATGTATGCAATCAGTATTAGCTTCATCTAGAAGAACATGGGCATGTGACCATCATATTCTGGAACACATGACTGTATTTTATGCTTTCTCTTAGACCATATTAAAGCAAATACCCCTATTTCCCCTGAGCCAATCCTAATTGAAAATTGTCTGTTACTTGCTCATAACTGATCTTGTGAATGTTGATTACTGATGGAGAGATGTCAGTTCATTTAATTAAGAAGGAGTCAGTAGGTATTGAACTAATTTTCTGATGTAAAATTGCTGCTGACCATCTCCATAGGAGTGCTAGACTGTGCAGTAAGCGTGAAGAAAGCTCATATAGTGTCTGAAAGTAACTGAGGGTGTTGCATATTCTTCCACACTGGACCATAGGAGATCCCATCTTCCTATCCTTCTGGGCAGCTTCAAGTAGGGTAAAGTATTCTATGAAAAGATAATCTGTTTGTTGAAAATGATACTCACCTCTGTTTGGAAGTGCTCCTGGAGAAATAAGCATGCTTGATTTAATATTAGTTTATTATCAGTGGATAATAAACTTAGTTTTGGTTCTTATGTGTGAATTAATTGACATAATCAGTCTTTCAGCCATTCCCGTGTAGAATACTGGGTTTTCTTTTGTATACTTGCATTAGTTATTATAAATTCCTAACTATAGCAAAATATCTAATCGGTGTAGCTATGCAAATGTTCTCTAAATACCTGTTGTATGACAGAGTAAATCACTGCACTTATTAACAGACTAAACGGAAACAAGTTGAAATGAAAAGAATAATAGAACAGGTAATTAAAAGCAATAAAGGGATCTTGGAAATGTCATATACCAACATGCCTTATTTTTGTTAAGTGGACAAGCAAATCAGTAACAACAATTTTGGGTAGGTTAGCAAAGCATTCATTAAAGTACAAAAGCATGAAAGAGCTCAGGGTATACTCGGCTCTTTATTAGCCAGTTATTTAACACCTGGAAAATTCTTCTGGTCAGTGTGCAGAGGAGGGAATGTCAGACTTCTGTATGGCATCTGTGAGGGACAAGTAGGCTGTTTATAGGCTGTGATTTGAAACAGGGTAAACCTCCCTTGACCCTTTGTCTCTCCGATGCTTCATACTATTCTTAACAATCCCAGCCTTTGTGTGTGTGCATTGAGCAATTCCTGTTCAATGCTTTGTTTGTAGAAGTGAGAAGAATAATGAGCATTGTCTCTCAAAATGTGTATGACCTGCTGAAAAATGTATATATAATCTTGTATTGTAAATATATATATTTAAATCACAGTATCATTAAGTTACAGGGAATTGAATGTTCACACGATAGAACTATCATAGAATGGTAGACATTGTAAGGGACCTCTAAGAGATCATTGAGTCAAACCCCCCTGACAGAGCAGGACCACCTAGAGCAGGTCACACAGGAACATATACAGTCAGGTTTTGAAAGTCTCCAGAGGAGACTCTAACAACCTCTCTGAGCAGCCTGTTCCAGGCTCTGTCACCCTCACAGTAAAGAATTTTTTCCTCATGTTGAGGTGGAACTTCCTGTGTTCCAGTTTGTGACCGTTGTCCCTTGTCCTATCACAGGGCACCACTAAAAGAGACTGGCCCCTTCTACTTGTCACCCACCCTTCAGATATGTGTAAACATTAATAAGACCCCCTCTCAGTCTTCTTCAGGCTGAACAGCCCCAGGTCTCTCAACCTTTGCTTACAAGAGAGATATTCCAGTCCCTTAATCATCCTTGTAGCCTCTGCTGGACTCTCTAGTATTTCCCCATCCATCTTGAACTGAGGAGCCCAGAACTGAATGCAATACTCCATATATGGTCTCACTAGGACAGAATAGAGGGGGAGGAGAATCTCCTTCAACCTCCTGTCCACCTCTTCTTTATGCACCCCAGGATACCATCAGCCTTCTTGGCCACAAGAAGTTATCCATGCTGTCCCATGGATAACTTATTGTCCGTCAAGACTCCAAGGTCCTTCTCTGTGGAGTTGCTTTCCAGCAGGTCTGCCTCTAACCTGTACTGGTGCATGGGGTTATTCCTTCCCAGGTGTAGGACTCTACACTTGTCCTTGTTGAACTTAATTAGGTTCCCATTTGCCCAGCTCTTCAGTATGTCCAGGTCTTGCTGAATGGCAGCACAGCCTTCCAGTGTATCAGCCACACCTCCCAGTTTCATATCATCACTACAGTCAAATCACCATTCAGTTAAAAAAAACCATGAGCATCCTCTCAATATTGGGAAGGTTCCAGATTTAACAGCTCTAAACCACATTTTGTACAAATGTGCCATGATAACTCTCATATTTTCCTCCAATATGCCAGTTTTACCCATCTGTAGAATTACCCTGTTTAAGCCATTCATTTCTCTCTTTCACCTATTTTGAAGAAAGCAGGGATTTAAGACTGATCAGCTGAAACCTCTTCAGACTTACTACAGCGTATGCAATACATTGGTTCTTGCCATTGTACCTATACTGGCAAGAAAATAAAATCCATAAATAAGGTACCTGCAAGTGGAGCACTTTGGAAGATCTCCATTTCAGTTTTGTCTCTATTCTGCCTCAGCTTAATGAACCACATTTGTTCAAATTCAGAGATGTCAGTGGAGCAGCAGCAGGAACAATTTGCTGCGGTAGTTCTTGTATGTTTTGCAGTCAGTGGCTCTATTTAGCATGCAGGAAGCTTATTCTTGTTCACTTCTCATTCTTTCCAAATGCTATGGAATATAATTTGATGCATCTTCATTTCCAAATAAGTGCTCTTTAACAAAATGAAAGTGACTGCAGCATGCATGATGCAAGCCACGTCAAAAGCACTGAATAGATTGATATGGTGAGGAGGAATGGGAAAATAACAAATTTGACAAACTGCTTGTCCAGAATTCTCTCTGGAAAAAAAAATCTAGATTGAAATTCTAAGTATTCATGTTTGCCAAATGAAATTAATTGATCTTGAAAATGCAGTACATTGCATGTTTGTGTTGAAATGAATTTAACATTTTAGCAATGAAGCACAAATGAATCTTTCCAATATTTGAATTTCTTCTTATGCTAGTTACTTGATGGTAGTTCTTAATTTATCAGCACACATCTTTAAAGAATTTTACCTCTTCTCATTTGTTGTTGTTTATGTATTTACAGTATTTCATCACCCTGTGCACACAATCTGCTTGTTATAAGAATGATGTAGTTGAGAAATATTCTGAAAATACTAATCTTTCAGGTTATTTCACATTATTATAAATCTCAATTTCTCAGAAGTTTGGAATAAGTGCTGTGTATTTTGTTTGTGACTGTGTTTGCACAACTCGATACATGCAAAAAGCGTTGGAAATTCTTTGTACCAGTACACGGCCATGCCAAACGTCTAGCTACCTACTGGTCTGAAAAGCAAGAGGAAATATATGTGTAAAATCAGCAGCTTCTGGTAGTACAGATTATTTCAGATATTTTAAAAAGGCAGTTTAAAGCACAGTTTGTGATGGATGAGTACTGAAACTTTAACAGGGACTTCATTCTAGATGTCAGATTTTCAAGAAATGAAGTTGCTCAGATAAATCAGAAGTTTTTCTTTTCTTCTCTTGGATACTAAGTAGGTTTCTCTCCAATAGGAAAATAGCTTTCTGGCCTTTCAATAAAGCCATTTTTCCAAGAGAGAGTTACATTCAGCTTCTGCATAGTAATGGTTAGCCAATAGGTCTATGTTTGTGCATTTGATTGGTATCAAAGGAGTAGTTATGCAGAATTTGTATATATAAATATACTGATTCCAACAAACTTCTATTTGGGCTGTTCTGAGAAGTTATTTATCCAGGTCAAAAGGTGAATGCTATAGAACTAGGCACTATTAATAAAAACTATTTCTTGTCAAATGTAGAGAGAGGAGCATTTGAAGAAAAGCACTGTAATGGAAAATGCCTCACAAAACCACCCCTCTCTTGTGTCACAGTGCCAGTGTATCGTTCGCATAGGTTTCTTGAAGCTCAGAATACTGGTTCCTTTAAGCTGGGCTTCCCTTGTTTGAGAAGTACTATTTAGTTTGTGTAATTCAGTATGCTAGATATTCTAGTTTCATTTCTTGCTTGAGACTCGTTTGAAACGGTTCATTTTGTAAATGGAATATTTAGAAGACAGCTTCTCCTGTCTAGCAAAGATACAAGAACTTCTCTAACGTGACTGTATGCAAGCTGATACAGTGTGTATGTAATGCTCAGTCAAAACTGTGTGATATTCGTGCATGTGGTTAAGTAATAGGACTCCATAGATACAAGGTGAATTGCTTGTCAGAGAAAATGCAGTGCAGAGGGCAGACCCGGGGACACAGGTGGGATTAGTCTCCTGCAAGGGTTTCTCCCACCCACAACCGAAGGGGAACCACCTTTCTCTTGGCAGTTTCTACCTTCACAGTAGAGGTGGCTGAGATGAACCTGGACCAGCTGTGAATTACACCACAGCTCGTGACACTGTCCATAATCAAGGTCGTGTGGCTTTCACACACAGGGCAGCAACTGATAGCTTACAGGGCTGCTGCCATATAGCTCTGCTGTCTGTATTCTGGGGGAGACAGCTTCAAAAAGGAAGGAGATGTTTAGGGCAGTTTAGGCCTTCTGAGCTTTATATAGGTACATCTTTGTGTTTCTTATTTGTGATAGTAGGGAGTTAGGAAGATTCTTTTAAATGTGATGTTTCATGTGGAAAAATAAAAAGAGAATGAGATCTCATCTGCTTAGTAGTGAGAGTTCTTCAATACCAGAGGGCAGGAACTGTGAAGTATGAGGGTTAGTTTGATGCATCAGAGAGGTACAAGAACCAGTTTATTTTTATGTTCTGATAATTTACTGCATGACAAAAAAAGTAATCCATGCCCTGTATCTTGTTTATCAGCCTGTTGTCATAGGATGTAGTATCTGGGGGGCTGAACTGGATTGCTACCAAGGACGTGAAGCCCTCAGAGAGGTTGAGCAGTGTGCCTCTTCATCAGAACTGTAAAAACAACTTATAGAACAGTGACTTGAATGATGAAGTCCCTTTAAGAAAAGGCATTTGCAAATAACTTTTTAATCTCATTTTTAGTTATGCATAATGTATAATGTATAAAACATGATTCTGTGCCTAGTTAATAAAAATAGACTTAATACAAAAAGCAAGTTTAATTAAAACCCATAACTGGAGATGTCAGAATGCTGATCACAGGTCTGAATGTACTTCTTTCTAAATTTAGTTATATATTCTGAATTTCATGATGGATATTATATACGCAGTGCTTTGGGAAGTCATGCATAATGTAACAAGGATTTTCACTTAACTGTACCTCTAGCAAATGTTCTCTGTGCTAATATTGTGTGCCAAGTAGAATGTGATCTAACAAATGATTTATTTATTTTCAATAGGTCATTAAATTTTATCCTCAAAATTTTGTTAAACTGCAAGAACTTTAAAAAGGAAGTGTAACCCAATTAAGTTACATGCGTGAGGAGATAGGTTTGTGGGTGCAATCAAATCACAACTGGAATTTATAATCAGGTGGCTCTATTGAGGCAGGAATAACTTTGACTCCATAAAACTGAAATCCAAAATGTGTCAGTTGCAAAGAGTAGTAGACCTGAAGAAATCAAAAATAGTATTTTCAAGATAAAATATTCCCCTTGCAAAGATATGTGAGCTACATAAAGAGGACCAGGCACTTAGGTCACACCATCGCTCAGGTGGAGTAATGCTGCTATGTGTCTAAAATTAATGATCATGTTCAGCATTGTTTCAAAGTCACACTTTTGTTTGTTTGTTTGTCTTTGTTTAACATAACATGAAAAAGTTTTCTAAGAAAAAAAAAAAGATGGTTTTCATCTAGCATTTTAAGTGTTATGTCAAGAATAGAAGAATTATGTAAATCTACATGTGCAAATCTAAATCATTGTATAACAGTTAGTGGAGAAAGTGTAAGTTGAATATATTTTTTATTCATGGGGTATATTATGGTTGCTGCCTTTGAATTTTTGTACAGATTGAAATGGTAAACACAGTCACTGTTAATAGATCCTTTATGTGGCTTTGTAGGTTCTCAGACCCAAATAAATTTTGAGGATGGGTCTCTAGGAGGTACTAATATGTCCACAAGAAATCCTGTATGTCCCTTCAGCAGTTTAGGAAAGATTTTTGAACATTGATTTCTATGGTAAAACACTTTTATCAATCAGAATTTGACTGGTTTGATTGTTTTGTTTGGGTGTTTTTGTGGGTTTTTGTTTTTTGGTTTTTTTTTGGGGGGGGGTTGTTTGTGGGTTTTTTTTGTTTTTGTTTTCTTTTAGTTCATGCTATAATACAAAACATAGAGCCAAATAATTCCTACAGATTATAAGAAAGAAAGCACTATAAAGTTTGCAAGATGAAAGGTTAGATTGACTCGTGACCAAATATTGATGTACCTTGTAAAATAGCTGAATTGAGAGAAATCTGAGTAAGCCAGTTTCAAAATCTGCAGAAATCGGTAGGCAAGGTCCCACTAACAGTGCCAGTTCAGATAATACTTTCACCAGGATTTAGTAGTTTGGATTTACATGCTTGTCTGCCTCCATGAGATGTGTGCTGACATTAAGAAAGATGAACCAAAGACAGGGCAGGCAGGTAAATTAAACTCTGTAGCTTGAGAATGCAACTTATATATGTTTTTAGTACATACTGAGCTAATAGTGTTTATAGAGGACTCGATTATTTTTAGATAATAAGTATGCTATTATTAGATGCATCTTAACATTTATTCTCATGGCCAGTGCTATTAAGAAGCTTTGCCACAAGATGGCATGAACAGCACAGAAGAATTTTTGTCAACAGATTTTCTAGACTTGTTAAACATTTAAGGTACCATTATCTTATTCAGAGAAAATTGTTATGGCTTACTTGAACTTAAGATATATTACATCTTTTTTGCATTAGCTAGGATTTCAGCATGTAGAACTTATGAAAATACTTTAAATAGATTAAGAGTTTTGTTCATTTAAATAATCATATTTTCATAAATTTGAAAGCAAACTCAAAATATTTACTTTCATTGCTTTTCAGGATTTATATAAATTCCTATACAAAAATCAAAACAGGCAAAAAGTGAATCTGAAACAGACTGGTAATCACACCTATAAAGTATCTGAACAATATCTGAATAAATATTGCCCTCAGATGTTTCATTTTGAAGCCAGATCCAAAACCGAAGTTCACTCTGTTTTATCAAGCATCATTACAATTTTAAAATTTCCTTTATTTTATAATCTAAGTTGAAAAAACAAACAAACAAGCAAACAAAGACAAACCACCAAAAATACTTGTGGTTTCCCGCTTTAACTGATTCTCAGTTATGTCTCTTATGAAATGAATGTTTGAGTGATATTAAAAAGATATATTGGTTACAGCACTCCTAACACTTCTGTGAACTCCATAATTATTTAAATATGCTTAGCCTTGTGTTTTATATGGAGAGAAGCACAAATGATTAAGGATGTGGCACCTGAATCCATCTGTGACACCATCCTTCAGAAAGGCTAAACAAAGTGCAGATCAAACAAAATCCTCTGCACTTCCAATAAACCTCAGAGACCACCGGCCTCGTGTAGAACAGCTAACAGAGAAAATACATACTTCAGTGACCTCAATCTCAGGTCTAGTCTGTAACTTGTTCTCATTCCACACATTACAGTCTCCCACCAAACCTCTGAAGCTTTGCTTCTTCTAGGTTCACAGAAATTAATGTTCCCCATTCAGTAGCAGGAAAAGTTATGGAGATACATATGTGACAGGTAGGATGAATTCTGTGGTGACAGCAACATGACCTTGAAGCAGAGTTATGCAGGTAGAGCTGGGGGGGAGGGGGCAGGCAACGGGGCTGGACTGCCAATAACAATACAAGAATGAAGTTATACCTTTATTTTGTGAATTCTATGGGTAGCTTTCTATTAACAGTTATTCATACTTTTTAGGAGAAAGAATGAAAATACATGGACACCAGGTAAGAAGAATCTCTCCTCCATTAAAAATTTTACAGGAAGTTTTGTCATTTAATATATTTTTAAAAGCAGACTGCAATTTTGCTATTACTAACTAAAGGATAAGAGAACTCGTATCTGCCATCCTACATTATCTCACTTCCCTTGCATTCGTGGTTTACGTAGATGCCTTTTAGCCCTCAGTGATTTTAAACCAGCATATTAAAAGTATGATGTTACATGCTCTAGAGTACATAAACCCTTTGACTGTTGACACAGGCATGTCTGATTAATCTTAACTCTTTACAGTGCTGTTAGTAAAACCAGGGAAAAAGCTTACACAGATTTTTGTTTCCTCTCTTTTCCAGGACCCTGTCCCTCCCCCACGGTAAGGTCACTTCATAGATCACTTACCCACCATCCTTGGGGAACTCAGTGCTAATGAACACTTGCATCCATCTGTATTGCTCATGTCAATGAGATGACTAGAAGTGAGCCACCATCCTTTTATTACCTGTCTCTGGATTTTTTTAGGTTCTAAAACAAAATCAGGGAAAACAAAATATGAGCTGTAAGTGTTCATAGCAGGAGCTCAGGCCTACTTCTTTAAAATCAATTTGGCTGAATCTACGACCAAGTCAGAAGCCTAGAAATCTTGAATCTGGTTCAACCCAGATATAAATTGTTGTGGAAAGAAATCTTCCCTCAGTTTGTATTGGTGCCTTAGGCTCTGTTCAACATTACAATATTGACTTCATTGCCTCTTAAATCTTTCTGCCATTTTTTTTTTCCTACAAGTATAAATCATGTCCATATAAATCAACTGGAATGTTGCCACTTACTCCCACAGAATACAGACTAAGCTCTGTGCCATGAATATATTTTTCTATGTTATGACTACAAACAAAAAAATTAATAAGTTCTTGATCTTTTTGACCCCAAATAACTGCAACAATTAAGACATCATTCCAGGTCTGACAAGCTTACCCCTCCATGCCTACACCATTTGCCATAAAACCTATAAAGATGTTTAAAAATATAAGCACTACAGACATACTCCATTTATTCCTTAAGTTAAAATACAAAAGAAGAGCATAAAAGGACAGTGTAACTTCGCAAATCCAAAACTGTAAAAGCACAGAAAAAAAGAACTTTCTCATTCCATTATTCTACAAAAATCCACTATTTGTTGCTGTTTGTATTACAGTGATCAGAATGGTTCTTAATTCTCTCATCTGACTGAAATTTTGCTCTGTACCATGAAAGACACAAGGTTCCCTCCCCAGGAGCCCACTGCTGAAAGAGAGGTCTGCAACACAGCATGGAGGCACCTCCAGATTTACTCACCCAAGATCTCTGTGCTACAGCTTCCAGCTAGAGCTGGGCTGTGACTGGCTGGTCTCAGCGGACATACAGAGCATGCCCACATTTTCCAGAACACACTAGGTGTGTGTTAGCTGTGAGGTTTTGGGGATGAAAAGTGTATTTCCCTGTGTGTCTCAAATGCAGTGTGTTCCCTGGCTGGGCCTTAGACATATTCACCCAGAAATAGCAACACTGAAGAGCTGTACTTGGCATACACTGGTGAAGGGCATGAAAGTGGTGTTACATGGCATGTAATACAGTACAGTCATGTCTTGCAAAAATGTAGAATATTATCGAAAATTACTATTGCTATTGAAGGGCCCCAAGAAGCTTCTGGACCTGAGCTAAGCTCAGCACAAATACATTGAAATGCTCTTGGGAAATCCCAGTGGTTTACTTCTTGAGCTTGCACTTAGAACACAGTTCCTGCACCTCTTTTATTCCCTAATATTTCTTCAAATTCTCCTTTGACTTCTCTAGGCCTCTGAAGACACTGCCAAAGCAGTATCAGCCACTTCCTCCGGAGCCTCAGATAAGCAGCCAGTTCCTCCACACAAGGAAAACACTTGGCCAAGCTCACACCTTTCCTGTATCAGCAAAAGTCACAAGGTACGGACACATTCCTCCTCCTCATTCTCTGAGAACCAATACACTCTTCCTAGTCAAACCACAAGACTTTGTCTTCATTGCACCTCTGCTTTTACTGAAGAAAAGAAATATTCTTTAGACAGCTGTGAATAATTGAGAAAAGTGGCATTATGAGGAATGTGACACTAGTATTTAAAAAAACCCAAACCTGACAAAATAATGATAAAGAAATGAAGGAGTAGAAAAGTAGGCATCACTTTCATGAACACTTGAAGATTTGTCCTACTTTTTCTTACTAACATTTAGAGGCTTTGTAGCTCTTGTAAGTTAAAAAAAAAAAAAAAAAAAAAAAAAAATCACTTTCTTAGCACAGCTGGTGAATCAAATGATGGGGAAATACACTCCACATCCCAAGGACATTATGTTCAGGAAAAAAAAAAAAAAAAAAACAACAAACCAATCTGTAGCCAGAAGTCTTGCTCCAGCCCATGAGACCTAATTAATCCAGATTATGAGCTGCTTCTTGCTCTCCTCCATCATCACACCCATGTTCATTCAGCATCCTGACAGGGCAGTGTGGATCAGCACTGAGTCCTGGAGCACAAACCACTTCTGTTCAGCTGTATGAACAAGCACATAGCATATGTCAGGTTATGAGTCTAGTTGCTTTTTTCACACAGCACCAAGCATCCAGTCAGTTGAGCATGTACATATACTGCTCAGTGCCATATGACCAGATGCTTATATGCTCTTGATGTGTGTCCAAAATGCACATTGGTGGTGGGAAGAGAAGAATGCTGAGAAGAGGTATAACATACATCTAAAGGCCACCAAATACCTCTCAGAAAGAACATGCTGCAGTTTGGTTACAACTGAACTGCATCAATTCTGTCCATCCTTCCTCAAATGGCTTCAATGTCAGTTATCAAGATGGAATTTTGCTTCATTTTACAAAGGTCACTACAAATCCCATGCAGGAAAAATAAAAGGCTTACAAATCAATGAAACAATCATCTGCTAAACGTTAAGTATATACTTATGGAGTGAGCTCTAAGTATGGGTTGGGTATTTTTTCTCCCTGAATGGTGCTTAAATTCTTTCATGGATTAGGTTCCAAAAGCTGTTGGTTGTTAAGACATTTTATTACTATGAAGTAGCTACATATTCAGATGTGTGACCTGACCTACAGCTGCAAAATTCCAAATCCTATGACTGTTCTCCCTTGGTAGGGCAGCACACATATTGAAAACTTTGTGAGAACTGCTATAAGCCACGTTTGCCAGCAGACATCAGTATACAGAGCACTTGGATTATAAAGGCAAATTCTGTAATATAAATAAATATTACTTCTTATTCTAGAAGTAAAAGGCAGCAGCAAAAATCATAAGCACCAAACTCTACTCCTCATTGCAGTTACAGATACCAAAATATTTCTAATAGCTTGTTGTTTTCTGTATGGTTCTAAGTTCTCTGAGTAAGAGAGGAGTGACACAGCCTAAGACCACACATGATCTGGGGAAAGCCTTTCATAAATTTCTCACAAAAGTACTTCACTCAAAATATTTTTCACGCATCTTCAGTCCAGTCACAGGTCTGTAAGGAGAAAACACACATTTGAGCTGCAGTCTGGAGGAGTACAGCGCTGCAGCCATTATCTGCTAGACTGTAAGCAAAACGGTCAAACCACAGATGTGATTTATGAACACAGGTTTTGTTTTCCGACAAGATTTATAAAATTATAGCTCCCAGGGTTTTCAATACCAAATCTTCATTTTGCAATTCCTCTGACTGATGTAGCAAAATAATGCACTGTCATATTTTCTCAGTCCAGGATGTAAGCTAAACAGCGACTAAATCCCAGAGCCTTCAAAAAACTACTGAATGCTTATCCACACCTTTTGTTGCTAAATAACTTCTAAAATCTGGTCATCTATCTCTTTTATTATGAGATACATGCTGTTAAAAAGCATGAGTGTTCATCATACCCAGGACATGTAACAAAAGATATCAATACATTGTCCCTTATCGGGAGGAGAATATTTTCTGAACCTCCTCGGGGAAGGAAGATACTCCTTTTGATCAGGCATATCAGGAGACAAATACCTAAACACCTCCTTGAATCAGGGTAATGAGGAGCACTGTCCATTCCTCCTGGTTTGTACCTCTTTTCCTCTATACTTTTAATTCTGCCTCTGTGAAAATTTCATTTTTGAAACTCTTCAGTCTTCAAGGAACTTACCCCCATTTGTAGCTGACTTTAAAGTTTGTAATAAGACTTTCTGGCATAAGATGGAAAGTGTTAAAGAAAACTGATAATCATCCCTATCTCTTCTCCCCTTCTCCCAGAATAAATCCTTAACAAAGACTTTTCTCATTTACCAGAATGCATTCAGTGGATGCTGTTCTCTTTTTATGGTACTCCGTAACATTTTTCTGCAAATAATTTATGTAAAAAAAAATAACCAGCCTCTGAGTTTCTATAGCAGAAATTAAATCCTTCCCTTGACAAGGGCTGTTAATTTTCAATGATGATGTAATCAAAGTATTTAAGTACTCAAAGTGATTTTTATTTTATGATAATTAAATGTTTTGCACATAATTCTTGTTTTTCCAGACATCTATCTGTTAAGGAACTAAACAAAGTAAGTAAACAACTTTGTATGTATTGGGACCTTAAAAACCATACACATTCCATGGCTGCACAGCCTCTCCTGTAACAGTATTATAGCTGTTACATAAAAATACTGTAAGAATCATATTAGCTCTGGGTCATAAATGTATCTGATTTTAATGGGTATAGCATTTTCAGTACTGCTACTTTCTGAATGGCAGTAAGTTCCCAAAGTTGTTTGCAGATATAAAAATATACATTCAGTGCAAAGCTACCTTCACAAGTACCCACATAAAAGCATCTCTCATAACTGCCAGACACTCTGGATACCTATGAACAGTGAGCAGCAGGAGAGACACTCTTTAGAGTCATAGATTTTTAAAAGCAGAACACTGAAATGAAGGGGTCAATAGAGAATTGTCATAGTATTACTGTGATATGAATACAAGGTTACCTCCAAAATATTACTCTTTTTAACAAGAGAAATAAAAATTGCCAGACTTTATATCCAGAATGAACCTCAGATACTACCCCCAGCTCCCTTCTCCCCACCCTCCTTCCCTAGGGCCTCTCACAAGCCCTGCAAAATCCATCACCTCAAACAGCAGCTTTGCCTGCAAAATAGCTCCAGCAGCAGCTAAGGGGCCACCATACTACTGCTCAGACACCTGTATGGTCCTGCACCTTCCACCAGCCAAACCCCTCACCACTGTCCCCAGCAAGCTTGGGAGCACAACTACAGTGATGCATAGTCCCCAACACCCTCTACGCCCAGCACAACCCTGCACGGTACAGCCCATCTGCCCAAGCTGACACTCTGCTGTCCCTAAGCGTCCCAAGCCATGGGCAGCCCTGTAAGCCTCAGTATGTCCCCCAGTTCATCTCCCACTAGCCCCATCCTCCACCTCATGACCCACCTTCCTCACAGCCCATCTGAAAAGCTCCACCAAAGGCAGCTCTAGGCTCCAGGCACCACTGAGATCTGTGTGCTCTCAACAATGGCAATGCTGAACCAGTGGTTCTGAGTTCTGTTTGACAGAGGCTAACAGGGCTCTTCCTTCCCTCCCCACACGTCCAAGCTGACCACTTCTCCTCCCAGCCCCACCACTGGCAACCTTTGCACCAGCTGGCTGCATCCAGAGGGCAGAAGCTGAGAGGCTGGGAATGCAACTATAGGCATGTATAAACCAGAGAGTAGTAACTTTTACACAGATACTAGTAAAAGCAAGTGATTTTTATTCTTTTTTCAGATCTCAATTTTTGTAAAAAAGTTTTTAACAAGTTCCTTCACTTTCTGCTCAAACCAATGAGGTAAAGCAGAGGAAATGGGTATAGCAATTAAGGGCTTTAGTTAAAACAAGTGGTTTCTATAAGATATATTAAGGGATTCAGACCCCATGATAATTCAGACTGTCAAAAGATGCTTGTAAAATTCAAAGTTAAATTATAATTTTGTGTTTCTTATTGAGTGTTCTATTTACTGCACTAATATGTTTTTATTGTATTGGGTTTTTATCTCATTGCAAGGGAACAGAGGAAAGAAAGGAATCTATACTTGTTCAGCCCAGCCATTTCCTACCACAGAGGGCTGAAGCACAAACCTATAGACTGGTCTAACTCTAACTTTCAAATATTCTTAGTTTTTCTTCTCCACATTTCTGACTGGAAGGCTGCCCCAAACCTCTCTGCTCTCATGGCTGGAAATTCTTTTAGTTTGAAAGATCATTACAAAACACAGTTTGATTACAGTATTGTAATTAACATTTAATGCTAAAAAAATAATAATTATATATTGTCAAGAAAGATAATACTTTAACTTAGAAAGCTTTGTCTTATCCTAGATACTGACATTACAAACCAAATATGAAAACACTTCCAAGAACAATAAATATCTTACATCTGTAATTAATATTTCTGGTTGGGCACTGTACAGCTGCACAAATACTGCAGCTCCTAACAGGCTCTTAGTTTGGCTACAACTTAGGGAGAAATATTGCATATCTCATAACAAGGGAAAGATAAAATTTAATTTGGATCACTTCCCATTCATCTGAAGATCTGAAGACATAAATCATTTCACTGTGACCTGGAGAAGGAGACAGAGCGTGCCCTTGTCAGGGTTTTGGACACCAAACTGCAGGTCAATAGGTTTGAGAGCAGAACTGCACTTCAGCAGGACCCAGATAGGCTGTAGGAAAGGATCAAGCCTCCTGAAACAGGAAAGGACAAATGCAAAATCCTTCCCCCGGATGGTCTAATCCCCTTGGCAGTAGCTCTGCTCAAAAGGACCTGGGGACCACAGACTGAACACAAGCCACTGGTGTGTCTGTGGTGGCCATAAAGGCTAACAGCATATTGAGTTGTAACAGTGGAAGCACAGCCAAGAGGATCAAGGGAGAGGGACTACTGCCTTTTACTCATCACTCATTAGGCACCACCTGGAGTACCACATCTACATCAAAATGAAACATCTATAAAGAGAGAAAAAGATATTATCTTTTAATATTTATGTATTATAGTCCTGTGTGTTTCAAATTAACAAAGTAATTACTGTTCCTGTGTGAATCAAAATAATACATAAATACAGTGAAAGTTTACTAAGCAAATTCTGGTCACTAGGCACTTGTCTATCATCTGCTTCTTTGCAACAACATAATATGTTGAATTAAGACTCTCCACACAGTATTTTTGAATTAATTATCTGCCATGACAGTAAAAATACTATCAGTTAAGAAGCCTGAAAGGAAATGACTGATTTTAATCTCTGGATAGTATATCTCAAATTAATCAAAATCAACCTCTTGATTTGATACATGAACAAAGGAAAACCATACTGTGAGTTAAACTGATACACAATAGTCATAATGAAATGTTGATCATTGCAGTAAACCTATGTTCACTTCTACTCCTAAAAATTCAGTTATCATTGTTGCCAGTGGATTGAGATCAGTTTTTGAGAAGGTGATCAGATATTAAAGATCGAATGTCTATAAATTGTTTTAAAATTAAAAGATAGTAGGGTCTGTTGGGGCAAGTTTAAGTTGGTAATTGGAAGAAAAATATTTATTGTCTATTTTCGCTTTATATAGGCACCCAGAAGAGAACGAGGTTAGTATTTAGTAATATCATATTATTTTGTTGTCTTTCCTTTATATTCCAAGAACAAAATATTCTACCATTAAAATTTCAGCTGAAGTAATCAATTTAGGAACCTGACATCTATCCTGCTATGCAGAATCAAGCAATCTCTCCTAATTTGAGGATGAGAATTTTGAAAAAAAGTTTTTTAAAAGCGTTAGGTTTTCAAACCTACAAAAACCAGGGTACTTTTTAAGAAAAAAAAAAAAGTTTTAAAAACATGTCAAAATTTTATATGTACATACAGCTTTGAAAAAACAGATTAAGCCACTCACTGTTCATGAAGGTTCATTAAAAAAAAAAAAAAATTACTCTGAAACATTCTGAAGACAGATACAGGCTATGTGATTTTTTGCTGTCTACACCTTTGTGCTAATGAGCTCCTAATTTCCTCTCTAGCATTTCCTTCTGCAGATTAAGGCACAGTTTTCTGATTTTCAGCTAGAAACAGCACTGACGGTGTTAATACATTCAATGCCTACCTATCCTGTTCTCTAAAAAGGATTTATGAACCGTCTATATACTTCTAGTACAGCATGTTACATTATTTACCATTACATTAAACCATATTTAGCATCAGCAAAGCCTGTAACATTCGGTACTAGTATAAATTGTTGCCCACTGAAATCATTAGCTGACTTATTTAAACTAGACTGATTGCAGCCTATTCAGTTTTTCTACTGAGCCACCTCACCCTCATATATAAATTTAGTTCATTTATTTCACAGTAGTTGCTAGATACTGTTAAAGTTGCACAAGTTCTTATTCTTTTTATTAACAGTTACAGACTCAGGAAAGAAACCTGAAATACCTTTTCAAGCACAACAGTATAAACCAAAGCATCATCCTGAAGCCAGGTAGGAATATAAGAATTTTTGGACTTTGTACTGGATGCTTCAAGACTAAACATTCTGCCCAGGAAAATTATACTTCACTATGCAACAAAAGCAAGATGATAATACCACTTTCTGATGCCATGTAGTGATATATTATTTTTTGCCCTGATGCATGACATGAACCCTCTTTGGGAATTGCTTTCAAGCTATTGTAATTGCACATTCAATTTTTATCTTTAATAGCACACTACATTATTACATTTTTGCCTCACTTTCTGTGATAGGGTGCTAAATATACTATATAAAGAAGCTCTGCCATCTCCAGCATCAGAATTTCCTCACCCTCTTATTTTCTCTATATTCTGCAAAAAATACATACTTGGCCTTTCAAAGGCCAATTATTCTTCCATAGAAATCTGCCAGAGTTGCTTCTATTTTTCTTTTCTAACCTACACAAATCTTTCTTTCCTCAATGTGCTTTCAAATCTGTGTCCTCCTAGATACTCAATAAACCCAAAAGCTTAGGAAGTATATGAATGATTCCTAGACAAATATTGAATCTTTCATCTAGCCTTGTTTACAATGATGGCAATTCTCCAGATAAAATCATTGTCTGAAGTAAATGTGACAGTATTTGTGACCCCTGGTGTTTTGTTTCTTCTTGTGTGGTAACAGTGGCTTGGTTATATGAAGTTATTTGGTCAGTGCTCTTCCCAGTGCAACCATTCTACTTAATAGCACAATAAAATGCCAGCTGGGTTCTCAGCAGCAGCCTAGAAAAAAAAAGAAAGGGCAGGGAACAACCGTTCAAGTGGGAACATCAGGTGAAATTAGCAGGGAACGGGCTCAAAATGATAAAAAGCAAATTCTGCATTACTAAAGCACATGCAGTAAAAATGCAAAACTCTTGCCAAACGCTTTTGTGGCAAATAACAGTTTATACAGCTTCAGAAAGTGGCTGGTGAAATCAATGGAAAATAATTTTGTCAAAAGATGCTAAATACAAAGTTACCACCCAGAACTCAGGAAGGCCCAAAGCGGCAGTCAGCAGTCAGTAGAGGAAGGGGTATTTTGGGGAAGCACAGCTATGCAATGCCCTCTAATTTGACTATTAATTACTTCCACTAACAAAAATATTTTTGTGATGTTAATTTCATTCATTGCTTTTTCCTAGCCTTCAGTGTACACAGAGCTCTAAAAATGTTTGCTGCTCAGGTAAGAAACAGAGATTGCTTTGAAAACTAAAACAGGTGTGGGTAAGTTAAGAGTAAAAAACAGATCCAAGTTTCTCTGTGTATGTGTCTGCACTGGGGATTTTCAATTCATAGAGTTAGTGTGAAGGGATTATTAAAGAAAGCAATCAGAAAACAAGCAAAACAATGGCACAGTTAATAGTAGTGAAGAAGCAAAGTTACTTGCTCAGCTATACCTCATGCCTGGCTCAAGCTGAGAAATGCCCAACCTCGAATGCAAGCGTTAAACTATTCCTGGGTATGGGGGTCTGCAAAGGACAGGGATTTGAATGAGTTACTGAAGGACACTGGGGAGAGGAAGAGAAGGCAAACTGCTTGGGCATATAAACAGATGCATACAGAGAAAGAGCATGCTGTGAGCACAACCATCTCTGCTTTTCCAGGCAGAGATGCAATAAGCTGGACTAAATGAAAGCGACAGATGTTCAGGACATTACAGAACAGCTACTAGGGGTTTCATGCCTTTGTGTAAACAAATAAACTGATATTTGAAGAAATTGCTTTAGATTTATTCCAGCTTCCTAGAGGGAAGGACCTGTAGGTACCATTATCAGGTAGGTCTGTCTAATACTTATGGTTAGAAATAGGACTTCCTCTGGACTATGTGGTTTTACCTAAGGGAATGTACTAGAAGCCAACATTAACACTGGTGGGGTGCCCTGCCAAGAAACAGCCTGTGGTATGGCTTGCCATGTCTCTCTGCTTATTCTCTCTGGATTTCTTTAAGATTGCCAGAACTGAATCCAACACACAAAGAGTAGTTTCTCTAGATTCATATGCATAGACTCTCTAATCGTGAAGTCAATACTTCCACAGTCTCTCTTAAAAGCTGTGTTGCCTTTTTGCTGTCAAATCATATTGTATTTGTTGTCCACCAACCCCGCTATCTAATTTCTTTTAGAAAAATATGTCTGCCTCAACATTTAACCCAAAACTGCTATGTGGCTCATCCCTACCTTTCAATACCTGCTTTAAAAGGTATTTCCATAAACCCAAGAGAGACAGAAAAACACCTCAGCATGTACTTACACATTTTTGAAAAACAAAATTCCCTTATTAGCCAAACTTCATTATAGGAATTGTGTAAGCAAAAGAAAACTCTTATAATTCTGTTATGTAAATACAATTCCTTTTCAGAGAGGTGCATACTCAAAAGATGCTATAAAGGAAATTTAGTTATGTTCATCTTTCATAAACAGATTGATTGGTAAAGAGGTGTATCTATACCTTAAATGCTTTTTTGAATGTTATTAAAATGCACCAGCCAAGTTACCTCATGCTGTATCTCCATTCCTCAAAAAGAGAGGTTGTGCCTTGGGAGACTTACAGGCTTTGAGACTGAAGGAATAATCCATGCTGATTCTTATTGCCTTTGACTACACTCACTACACTTACATTCTCCTTTAACTGCCTCTGGAAATGCCCTTTTGTAACCAAAAAGAAAAAGAAATTAAAAAAAAAAAAAACCAAACCCAAAGCAGAACTAACAAAAAACCCCCACCAACGCATCAAACAAAAAGCAACAAAACAAAAAACGTACAACAACAAAGACACCCTTCCAAACAAACAAAAACCCCACCAACACCTAAACCCCTAAGCTGTGCCAAGAACCTATGAGTAGCATAATGTGAATTTATAGTAAAAGCAAATATCACAAGGAAGAACATATGAACTCTTATTATTTGTTCAGATAAAGTAGGATTCACCTTAACTTGGGTCATTAAACAAGCCAACCTCCACCAGCTTTGTTTCACACACTCCAGCTCCCCAATATTGATGGCGGCCCTTCAATGAGCCACTTCTGGTTATTATCCTTCCTGTCCTAAGGGTGCAATTCCACATACCCTCCTCTGGAAACCTGTTATAAATCTTTATATATAGAATCCACAAAGCTCATCTAGGTCTCTGTTTGCTGCTGTTCTCAGGATGTCTCAGTCTCTTACCTAAGTGCCCCATACCCACCTGCACTTCAGCTACTTCTTACCATCCCTACCACCACTCTTGGTCATTCAGGCTCTTTGGGACAGCACAACCTCCTTTTCCCTCTGCAAATTCCTTGCTATCCTGAAACAACAGGCAGAGAACAAGCAAGTAGCCTTTCCCCCTGCTACCCTACAATGGCCTTTAAACTCCACAGATTAAAAAAATACTTGAAGAATAAATATTGATTTGATTATACTTCTACAAAACTCTTTTTTTTTTTAATCCTATGTAAGTAAATGAGTGTTAGGTTTACTGTTGGGCTTGATCTTAAGTTTTTTTCCAACCTAAACAATTCTATGATTCTATATTTCTTTCACTGGCAGTTTTACCTTTTATTGTTGAAAACAAATTATTTTCTGTGCAAAAAATCTAAAACATTATTCTTCAATTTTTCAACAAGCTGTTGTTAACTCCATCCCAGCCAAACCCAGTAGATGAGCACTGCAAGAGAATTTTCCACTTCTCCCAAAGCTTAAGACATACCACAAAAAAAAAAAATCTACAGAATATACACAGTACTAGTCACAAAGCAAACATTGTCCTAGTACTGGGGGCTCTTTACTTAAAAAGAAAGTATTTGGGGACAGCCAGCAAAACCACATTGTGCCAAAATGAGGATCCAATAAACTGAACAGTGACATTCACAGTCTGCCAACTCAAACGGATTGCAGAAAAAAATATAGATGCCTGATCCTGGACCCTTTGAACAGTGTCTTCAAAAACAAGTGTAATGTTATAAACCAGAACATAGTACATGTGTGCAAGAAACACTACAAACTACTATTCTTCTGTAAAAGAATGTCTTAGAAGGAAAATATATTTAATAGTCTGTCATATTGTATGTATGGCCAAAAAAATAATAACCTGATAAGGTATGAACAATAAAACATAATTAAATACTGCTTAGCAAACAATACTGTCTCTTGTGACAGTAACCAAAAGGAAAAGATAGAAGCCATTGATAATCACATTTTTGTCATTTACTCTAACAACAGACACTAGGTCATTTCTCCCACCAGCACTGCATGAAATAAACACAATTGCTTTCTGTTGTAGAGCAGGATATGATGGATTTTATCTTCAATTACCCATTTTTTTACCATGTCACGCACCTGCAAACTACATTTGACATACATAGAAAGAAAGCTCTTGCTTTTCTCAGGCTGCTTCTGCTGCATCCTCATTGGACTCAGCCCAAGCCTCCCCACGTTAGCCCACACTTTGCGTTCCTATGCCATCCCCTGCACTTACATAGCTCCCCAGTCCTGCGGCAAGCTGGGCCCAGCTGGTAAATGGCAGCCCTAAATGTACAGACAGCAAGTCACATTTGCTTTGGGAGGACAGTTTTCAGCTATGTAAGCTCCTTCAGTCAGCTGCCTTCTCAGCAGTGCAGTATCGAGCAGGAACACGCAGCAGGGGACCACCGCCTTCAACTTTTTCTTAATGCAAGAGCAACCTCACTTCCTGGTCCTGAACTTGTTAACTGAAACAAGTCACAAAGCAGACTGAAATTCATCAGCATGGCAGAACCTCTGAATCCTTTAAGGTTTCAACAGTTTGGTAGGAACAATGCTAGCTGGCAATGGGATAATAAGGGGCTTTAATAAGATCCAATATTAACAGCAGCTCTGATTCAACACAAAAGGGACTTAAAAGGTGAAAGTAGAACAGAATGAACTGTTACACTTGTCCCATATTTATAATTTTGTTTAGCATTTGCTATTTTATTAATAGTTTAAGATTTTGCTGTGTGCAAGAACCTAGCAGAGTAATACCAGTTAAAAAACATTAGGAAATTAATGTGTTAAATCTCTTGAAGCTGAAACCACTGGTGCTGTGTTAACACAAGACCACTCATAACTGACAGCTCTAAATTTTAAAGGTTAATATAACAATACTGTATTTCTAAACTGTAAATGCTATTCTCATAAAATGAAACTAACTGAAGTTTAAAAAATAAGACTTCTTTCCTTCTGAATTTACTTTTACAGGTTCTACATTAAATGCAGAGAATTTTTCAGTGAAGAGGTCACCATCTCCTACACCGCACAAAGCATGCGACAACAAATCAAAACATTCACTTGTAAAACAGGAAATACAATCTCTTACCCAACCTACTGAAACGGTAAAAAAATGCTTTGCTTCATAGAGACAGGTTTTTAGAAGACAGGAGTATCACTGTAATGCACACACAATACACACAAGAACTGCTGTTTACTGAAAACATTCCCCCAGGAAGTTAAATGGTCTGAAAGCTGTAGGTAATTTGGCACCCCTGAAATAGTGCAATATGAGCTCCTGAAAATCATGGATAAGAATTTAGATGTCTAATCTGATTCAGATTTCCTAACAGGACTTCTCGATACTGATGCATTATAATTATTTTTATAAACTGTGCTTTAAGGCAGATTACATAAAATGTCTTTTCACTGGCTTTTGCTTCTGCCAGCTGTGGTTAATTTCTATACACTGATTACACTATCTTAAAATTAAGGATTTAAACAAATACGAATGGTACATTGGAGAATACGATCGTCATGAAGCAGAGAAGGCACTGTTGCAGGAAAACACTGTAAGTACAATTTATCTTGAAACCAGGGATGTAAATTCTTGGTGAAAATGTGTCTAAAGTGTCCACAATGGCTTACAAGTTTTGTGGTGAACTAAGCATACAATCCATAACTTAAATCTGTGTCATGCAGGATGAGACATTCTTGGTTAGAGATTGTTCAAAGAAATCAAATACTGAACCATATGTTTTGGTTGTCTATTATGGAAGAAAAGTATACAACATTAAAATACGATTTCTGGAAGAGAGCCAACAATATGCACTGGGAACGGGGCTCAGAGGAGACGATGTAAGTAAAATCCCATCTAATGTTATAATCTATGGCTTTTATGTCACACTTCACAAGGTTTTAATACTAAAGATTAGTTAGAACATTGCTGTTTCATTAAACTTTCTTTTATAATACCCTCATCTCATTTATGTCTCACAAGTTTGAAGTAACTTCAAGATAATAATTTAAAACTAAGTTTTATATACTGTGCTCAAATTGAGATTGTTGTTGAGACAACAAAAACCCAACAACCACTTAAAGAATGCTCAACTGCACAGCAAAAAAAGCAAAGCAACAACCTACTATGATGGTTATTAGCTACATAAACAAGACAGAAACCCAACTAAGGTGAAGCAGGAAAGCCTCTGTAGCTGAATCTTCAATTATTCCTTTTTCATGTTTCATCTTTTCTATAGATAGATTTTTAAAAATCTGACCCAGCGGTGCTGCAGGTATCATCCTGGCTTTGCTGTAGTGAACCATCAGTCACTCATAAAACACTGGCTGCATTTCTAAATGAATCACAGGTGATTTCCTGAAGTTTTTAGTATGCTTTAGGAGAGAACAAGTTTAGATTTCCACAGTTCCTACATTGTTTAGTCTTCCTCTAACAGCCCTCATTAAAAAAAAAAAAAAAAAAAAAAAAAAAAAAAAAAAAAAAAAAAAAAAAAAAAAAAAAAAAAAAAATAAAAAAAAAAA